>CM046031.1:64609088-64619088 GCA_025215565.1 Flaveria ramosissima | reverse complement strand
ACAAATATTAGTTATTAAGGTTATATATAATTTGGAATTCTATCTATTTTAACTTTGATTAAAATGTTTAACCATTTTTGTGATTAGGAAATGCTAGAAAAGCAGGAACCGAATACCTTTTTTTTCAAAACATGCATGATGTATGGGACGGTTCAACGCTATTCCGTATGAAAAACTAGAATAAATTCACATTTATTTCATAACTATAAGGAAAGGATTGTGATTTACTAGAGCTAGACTACATGTTTATTTTTGTAGCACCTTATATGATTTTCACCTCCCCTATTTTTGTTAGTATTGTTTTATTACTTGAAAACTTGTTTGTATTTTATTTTAAACAAATCTTATATCCAAAAATCGTTTAACGATTCAGAAATCTTTATTTATAGCTTTTTAATTTAATATTTTTTCAACCTGTGTAATACAAGGGTCTATAACCTAGCAAGAAATATTTAAAATATCATGTCGTTTAAATTCGGGGCAATTAAATATGACCCTATAAACTTTACAAACTACATTTAAATTTGGCGCAATTGATTTTTTTTCTGTTTTTTAAAATGGATAAAATTGTTATTATTTGAAATCTTAAAAATTATGGGGACATATGTAATTTCAAATTTAAGTTGGGGATACATGTGATTAACACTGTTTGTAAGTAGGGGTGTTCATTGAATCGATTCGAATTCGAGTTAATCGAATCAAATAAGTTGAATTTTTAAAATTTCAAACAGAATTTGAATTCAATTCAAACTTGAAAAAGATAAGTTGAATTTGAATTCAGTCGAATCTAAAACTTGCATATAAGATTCGAATTCGATTCGTACTCGAAAAAAATTTGGCAAATCAAATTTGAATTTATCAGATTCGTATTTATTAAAGAAATAATTAATCGAATAATATTTTTAATGTTTATCGAAAGATCCAATATTAAAAGCTCAAAGTAAATAAATATATATAACTTACAAAATTATTTAAATTCTAAATAAGTAAAAAGTACAAATTATGATTTAAAATTTTAGATTATATATATTTTATAGATTTATTTTCTTATATGTGTATTTCTATATTAATTTATAAATGAAATAAATGTAATTGGCTGTATTTCTAATTTGAATTTCGAATAGAATTGATTCGAAAATCACAAATTCGAATTCGATTCGAAATCAATAATTAGAAATAGAATCAAATTCGAATTTGAAAATTCGAATCGAATTTCGAATCAGTGATTTTCGACTTGAATCGAATCAACTTTTAAGTTTTTCAAATCCGATTTGAATATTGAACATCCCTATTTATAAGTGGATATAATTTAACTAATTTTTTAATTTTGTAACAATTTCACTCTCAACCACTAACTGTATTATTTTTTTGTTAAGTGTAAAACCATTTTTTTCACATTTAAGAGACAATTTATGCAAATTAGAAGGATTACTTAATATTTTATGGTAGTTTGTATAACTAAATCAATATAATAAAAACTATAAATAACTATACGTAAACTTGATTTATATCAAAATAATAACTTCAATACTTAAGGGGTTGTTTCCACGTGCAAACATAGGACCATTAAATACGGGTCACCCGCACCCTATATGTTGATGTTGTTGTTGCTGTTGTTATTACAGTCGCCGTCTGTTGTTGTTGCTGCTGCTGAAGTTGTTGTGGTTGTAAACCCAAGCAATTTTTAATCGACGCGTGTTCAATTTTGACTCCCACCTTTAATAAATTTGACAACGAACCAAAGAAAAACCAATTTAGAGTTTTGCAAATATAAACTAATTAGCACGTATTTTGAAAAATTCTTAAAAAGTCAATAACTATTTAACAATTAAGTATATTACTCTTTTCATTATGATAAATCCAATTACCAAATACCTAATAACTATTTTGAAAATTAAAGTTTATTACTCCATTAGTTCATGCATCAATAAATTAACCTAATAATTAACACATATTCAATTACAATTTACAAATCTAAATTACTAGTGACAATTGAAGGGACATCAACCACCAGTCGCCCCTCGGTTACATGTCGTCCTCTTTCTTATCTCAAATCCGATTCTAAATAGTACCAAATCTACTTTAGGTTTTTTAAAAAACTTTTTATCTATATTTTTTTTATTAATTGATTATCTGCTTGATTAATTATTAATTTTTTATTAGTGGATTAATTATATGAATGCTTGATTGTTTGAATGTCACTATGTGTGTTATTCTCTACCTTGTTAATGTTAGATTAAAAATTAAAACTTATTGATTGATATTGAAACTTGATTGTTAATGTATACTTTAGTGAATGCAAATAACAAAATGAAAACGATTCCTAAAAAATTTTGTTGTAATTTCATCATTTAACACTCTCGAATATATTGATTTGGATAATCTTCCATTGGATCTCACAAATGAAAACCAATTCCGTTTTCACACCCTAATAAATCGAGATAAAAGTTCAAAGCCGAATTTGCTTATATTATTTTATCATGTAACCCGACACTACTTGGACCGGAAAATTTTAATCTAGCATTTGTCAATCGATCAAAAAATTTAACTTCCATGAAACATATCACTAGGTTCGTCACTAGTTGTTTCTATAACCATTTCAAAGTATATGTTTGAGATCTAGGGTTTCGGAGTACCAGGGGCGTCTCAACGTTTTTGGAGGCCTAAAGCAAAACTGAAATTTGAGGCTTTTTTAAACATTATTATAAAAAACACTCCTCCTTTATCCGGGCTTGGGACCGGCAATATTAAACTAAAAAAGTTTATAATTGGCGGAGTTAAATTTTTTTTTAATGTTTTGATGATGCTATAAACTTACTTAAAGAAATAAGTTTTAATTTATTTGAGTAAATATTTTTAAATCAAATTTATTTTTCTAGCTTTACTTGTTGCAAATTCTTTTATAAACTCGTCGTAATCAATTTTTTTAAAAATTCTTTTTCAATCGCTAAAATAGCTAAACCATTTAATTTTTCTTGTGACATTGTAGATCTTAGATAATTTTTAATCAATTTTAACTTAGAAAAACTTCGTTCGGCAGAAGCAACGGTCACAGGAATAGTTAAAATAATTCTATATGCAATAAATGCATTTAGAAAAGAATTAAATTTTTTAATATAATTTAATATCTTTAAAAGTGTATCACATTTTATATCTATAAGTTCTCTTAAAAATTTTAGTTCTTGAAATAGATCTAAGCCCTTAACATCCACTTTATCATCATGCTTTAAAACATTTTCAAGATGAATACATTTTTCTTTTAAACCTTCTTCATTTATGGATTTTAACCTTTTTATACTAAATAGAAAACTAAAATTAGTTTCAAACTCTTTAAATTGATCAAATCTAGTTTGAAATGAAGAAGTAGCTTGGTCTCCTATATATAAAAAATAATCAATTTTAAAATATTCAATATGAGTTTTGATAGTTTCATTATCAACATTTTCGTCATACTTTTTATTTCTATAAATAATACGCTTCTTACAAAATTTAGGTTTCACATTCATATCTATAGCTATTTCTTTAGTGAAAACCAAAGCCTTTTCAAATCCATCTTCTCTATATTTTTTAAAGAAAGAAATAAGTTTATTAAGTTGATCTATAACATCATCAAGACACATATCTTTTTGATTGTAAGTTCTTACTAACCAAATTAATAGCATATAAAACATCATACCAAATAACCATACCTAATAAAAATTCAAAATTTCCCAATTCATGTGTCGCTAAGGAATTAACCTCACTTTTAAATACGTTGTATCACTCCAAAAAAACTCACCTACTTTCTTACAAGAACCAGCCATATCACAAAGTACTAAATTTAAATTATGATAACCACATGGTGTATAAAATTCTCTAGGATTAACATCTAAAAATCTTTTTTGTACACCTTGATATTTTCCTTTCATATTTGAGCCATGATCATAACCTTGTCCTCTAATATCATTTACATCAAGTCCTAGTTTATTAATTTGTTCAATAATAGCATTAAATAGACCTTTACCCGTTGTGTCATCTACTTTTAAAAATTCAAGAAAAAATTCTTTAACTTTTATTGAATTAGATGAAAGGTCTAAACAACGTAATACAATAGACATTTGTTCTTCATGACTTGTATCGGGTGTACAATCAAGTATAATAGAAAAATATTTAGCTTCCTTAACAATTTTAAGAATTTTAGTCCTAATTTCATTTGCTAGCATGGTAATGAGCTCATTTTGCATATTATGTCCAAGGTAATGATTATGAATTTCTTTGTTTTTTATTCTTCGAATATGTTCTTGCATTACCGGATCAAATTCACTAATCATCTCAACTAAACCTAAGAAGTTACCATTGTTTTCTTTAAAAAGTTTTTCTGTTTTTCCACGAAATGCTTGTGTCTTTTTACCAAGACTTTTTACAATGGCAATTAGTCTTTTTAGCATATTTTTTTAATGTTCTTTATCTTTATGAATTCGATTTTGAGTTTGTTTATCAATGGTTTTATTTTTCTTCAATCTTGTTTCTAACTCAATCCACGCTCTCATATTGATAATATGTCCATTACTTGCTTCATGTTTTTTTAGGTTAGCATTAATATTATTCCATTCATTAGTATCTATATTTGCTAAATTACTTTTACATAAATTCACATTAAATAATTTGCAAAAAAAAAACAAAAACTTTATCCACATCTATAGAATAAATTAACCATTTTCTTTCATACTTTTCTCTGTTTGTTAGCTTTTGCATATAAATAGAAGGATTAAAACTTTTTGAATGTTGATCTTTTGGAAAATTAAAATAAAAAACTTTAATTGGACCCTTTCATCTAATTTATCTCGTAAATTAATAGTAATATTATCCCATTTACTAGGATCGTAAATATTTGGAGGTGTTTGTTCATCATTGGTGTGTTTATTATCATTTTGTTGTTCATTATTATTTTGTTCATCGCTAATGTGTTTGTTGTTTGGTTGTTCATTATGTTTTTGTTCATCATTAGTGTTGTTAGGTTGTTCATTACGTATTTGTTCATCATTAGTGTTGTTAGGTTGTTCATTATGTATTTGTTCATCGTTAGTGTATTCATTGTTTAGTTGTGCATCATTTGTTTCTTTATCATTCACCGGTTGATTTGGTTCATCATTTGGTTGTTCGTTATAATTATTTTGAGCATCATTTGATTGTTTTGTTAGGATTTTTTTCATCATTATTTTTTACCGTTATGTATTTTAACAATGACTCTTTTTCAGATTCAATTGAAGCTTCTTGTTCTCTTCTTTTTTTCTCTTTGGTCCAACTTGATTCATGTTTTCTAATTCGTTTTGACATGTTCAATCAAATCTAGATGACTAAATCAAACTCAAACTCCTAAATCCAAAGCAAACTCCTAAATCAAACTCAAACTATTCTATTTGACTAGATGAACCAAAATACCAAAGCAACTCCTAAATCAAACTCAGATATTTCCCAAATCCCAAATCAAATATTTCAAGCAAATCCCAAGTGGCCAAGTGATACAATGATTCTATATTCAAGAAGGAAAGCCAAATAAAAGTAAAAATTTAGAGCACAACTTACCTTATTTTGAGCACAAGTGACAAGTGAGAATTGACAATAAGCAATCTGAGGATTTAGAGCAATTCGAATGCTAGGTTCCAGTCTTCCAGAGCAATTCCGACAAGCACTACAATCGTCTTCAAGACTTCAACCACCCACTAACCCACACACACGATCAACAATATGAGGAGTGAGGATTTAGAGCAATTCGAATTGTGAACCTAGCACTCTAGTATCTAGCAGCCAAACCATGAAACCAATTAGAGGATTTAGAGCACAACTCCACAACAATCAACAATTTGAGAGTGAGAATTGAGCACCGAGCGTGTGACACTCCGTACTTTCATGTTAAAACCGTTCCATTTTCAAATCGTTATCTGATGATTATTCGATTTCAATTACTAAATGAAGATAGTCATAATGATTATTACTAATTAACTTTTAACTAAACCAAAACTAACTACCAAAACTAATTACTAAAAAAACATTAAAATGTAAATGATACAAACTTTGAAGGACCAAATATGTAAATCTCAAATCAAAGCCTTAATATACCCAACCCCCCTCCCGTAACCGACTCCCCTCATCTGCTTCCCCTCGGTTTCTTATTCACAACCCTGAAACCCTAGCTAAATTTCTCCTAGTCTCGACGGCAGTCCCCACCGATCGATTGTAAGCAAGCGGCTCCCCGGTAGTGTCGTCGATCGTCCTCCTCTCACGGTTCCAAGCGGCGGTACGTGCGCGAGGTGCGATCCGTAGGTTCGTTTACTATACGGTTTATTATTATCGTCGATGACTCGCATGTATAAGTACGGTTCGCGCGGTTTCATATTTGGTTGTCATGTTCAAATCCATATGTGTATTCTCATAATTATGTGTGAGTCCGTATGCATTGATACGTGAGGTTCTTGACCAAGGGTTCGGTGTACTCTTGTGTGTATGCGCGTATTTTTCTTCGTTGGGTATTTTGGTGGTTGGGAGATCCTTGATGGGCTGTATATCTTGGGTGTATATATGTGTGTATGTGTGTGCTTGCATGGGTGATGTGTGTGTGTGTGCGATGATGTGTATGTGTGTGCTTGCATGGGTGATGTGTGTGTGTGTGCGATGATGCGTATGTGTGTGTGACAGTGTGTGTGTGTGCTGCGGTTTATGCATGTATATGGATAGAAGGTAGTGTGCATTCATAGGTATGTGTGTGTATGAAGAAGTGCATTAATTATGCATGTGTATGTGTTAATGTGTGTGTGTGTGGTTGGTGTGGGTGTAAGCATGTGTGAATGTTAAATTACATTCATGGTATGCATGTTATGTAGGTGTGTTGAGTGTGTAATATATATATATATACGTATAGTATTAGTGTGTATGAGTTTTCATGTAAATATATAAATTACCGGGTGTGGGTTACGTATGTATTCATGTGCATTATGGCGCGTAGTTTGGGTACATATCATGGGTTATAACTTCATGTAAAATATTATTTTTTAGTATGAGTTCGTTATACATATAATATAAATGCTTGAATAATACCTTTATATATATTATAACTGGATTATGTGCATGGAAGGTGATTTGATCTGTACTTGTGTTCGTCTAAGAATGGGTAACTATCAATAACCGACACCAGAACCGAGCCGTGAAACGCGAAACCGTACAATTTCATTTTTAAGTATTTAATATTGATTGCATATAGTAAATAAAATTCTGGTTAATCGGTGACCCAAATCTTTGTGCTTACATTACTTTGTTGCTGTGCATTTAAGGTGAGTTCTCAGCCCCACTTTCATATCATACTCTCTTTTTGGGGGAGAGAAACATGTTGTTTTTCATAAACATACAATGCTTGATTGGTAATACTGCATATACTGGTTTACTATTGTGATACCACTACGCCTCTTCGGATCGTTAATATGGAATTAGCGAGGTGATTGTTAGTAGATCTACTGGGTTTGACAAACCCCACCCGGGCTAGTCGCGCTAGCTTGACTGGAGGTCAAACGGGTGAATGGTTAGCCTGTTTTACAGTGTTGTGGTTTGGTATCCACAGCCGGGGCATTCATTACATTATTACTGTCAGCTCGGTCGCGAAATTTATACACATAGTGACTTGTTGTAGGCTAGCTACCTACTTATATGCTTTGATTACTTAATCTGGATTTCATTACTATTACTTATGGTTTTCTGATAAACCTGTGAACTCACCAACCTTGTGTTGACACTTTAGCATGTTTCTTTCAGGTTCTTAAGCTGCGCACGAATAGGAGCATCTTGCATTGCATTCATCATCGTAGAGTCAAATGAACAATCTACATTTTTCTATAAATTATATTTATTTGGTTTGCGCGTGTTTGCGCCATTTAAATTATGGTTTATACGCTTCCGCACTTATTTTCATGCTTCGTATTTAATTCTGATTTTGAAACCTTATTCAATTTAGAAATAATATTTTGTAATTATTGCGTCGTTTGGTGTAACTAATTGCTAAGATCCTTGTATGTCACGCGCCTAACGGTATTACCCCGTTTGTGGAAATTGAGGGTGTGACAGATTGGTATCAGAGCCAATGGTTATAGCGAACTAAAATAAATATGCATTTCATTTGCATTGCATTTAGACTATAGCCTGATGCCTTAGTTACACGCATATAGACACGTTTAGCTTCATTAGTTTGTCTTGTCTAATTGTTATACTTGCTTGGGATTTTCCTGCTGTGATATACTCCTGTGAGCGTTCGGCTATAGGAATGGCATAATCATATCTTCATTCTATGTTTACGGGAAAAGGCAGTTCGTCCTGATTTCCCGCTGTTACCTCATGCTTCTTCGTGCAAGTGACTCCGAGTTGCTGTGAGTCACGATAAGGTTACTTACGAATTACCTATACCTTACCTTTTATATCATACCTCTCGGAATCGGATACAGTGCCATTGGTACCTAACTTGGATGGTTCGTTAGGAGCATGTTCTGCCTCCTGTTGAATGCGTTTCGAGGACGATAGCTGCGCCTGCCAAGCCCTTTCTACCTATCTTGCCACTTCTCTGCCTTGTGGAGCAGGCAATAGCTGTACTGGCGGCTACCATAGACATTACAAGACAATTTATCAAAGTTTACTTACGATAATGCTATTTACACATTTGACCTGGGCACATCGATGATTCCTTGCCAAAGTGAATGCTTTCCCAATCGATTCTTTCGTACAACTTTGGTTAATCAACCTATGGTTTAATAACTATATCTTAAATACCTCTATCATTGATAACACTCTAAACTTGACAAGGTATGTTAACTCGGATGAGAGGAACCAGAGTGACCATGCAAAGCAAATTACCATCACGGGTGCACACGTAATTGTAATTTGTCATGCATGAGAAGTCTGGAGAACCCTATCGATTGATAACAGTCATAGTCAGTACAAATTTTTAATTCTATACTTTGGGGACACGAGAGTCTCAATCCGTATAAAATTTCACTAAAGACATGAAAGCAATCATTCATATCCACCCGTATGAAAGTTTTTATCCATCTGGATCCATCGACTTCCATTCATTTCCTTGTCTATTCATTTTCTATTATCTATTTTATCCATGTGACTTTTGTTCTTTTTCACACGTAGACGGGAAGGGTGTTTTCCATCCAACTAATGATTTGAATTTTAGTATTTGGTTTGATTCATTGTAAACGTACTTACAATATATTTGATCAGAAATTATTTTTGAACTTATTAGTTGTGTGTGTGCTAAATTCTTTTAAATTACTTGTACATAAATGAAGTAGATATGTTGCATATTGCTTATTTTTGTATGTTGTGATTGTTAAGAATGTCTGGAATTGGCCGAGGACGCGGACATGGTCGTGGCACCATCAACATGAACCCAGTTGAACTCGCAGCCCTAATCAATCAGCATGTGGCTGATGCTCTTGCAAATCCTAATCTCAATCCGCAGGCCGCTCAAATCGGTAAGCAATACCAAACTTACTCCTAACGTTAACCTTTTGTCATCCTGGTTAAGTCGAAATACTTATTCAAAAATTCTAAAGACCTGATCTAAACTCGTTGCAGGACAAAGAGCATGCACCTTCAAGTCCTTCATGGACTGCAAGCCAAACCCATTCAAGGGAACTGAAGGAGCAGTGGGACTACTCCGTTGGTTTGAGAAATTGGAGTCAGTGTTTGAGATTTGCAACTGCCCTGCTGAGAGCAAAGTGAAGTATGCTGCCGGCACGATGGACGGTGCCGCACCGAGCTGGTGGAACACTCAAGTACAAATGTTGGGTGTTGAAACTGCAAATGCTACATCATGGGCAGATTTTAAGAACTTACTTAAGGCTGAGTATTGTTCCAGGGATGAAGTGCAAAAACTGGAAACGGAATTTTGGAACCTGAGGATGGTTGGTTCTGAAATTGAAGCTTACACAATTCATTCTCACGAGTTGGCTACTCTATGTCCTACCATGAT
>CM046031.1:64371837-64608888 GCA_025215565.1 Flaveria ramosissima | reverse complement strand
CCAGGTGCAAACTTCCAGGGGAGGTCACCCATCCCTGGATTGCTGCCACTAGAGCACGCTTAACTGTGGAGTTCTCTTCTCATCCACAACTGCAAGCCCCGTTCTCGGGAAGCCTCACAATTGGTTGATTATAGAATAAAATCATTTTATAAGTAAAATATTACAACGGAATTAAATAGACATTCATTTGAAACTCTTAAATCATATTGTACTCATACATTGCCTCTCAAATCGAATAAGAACATTGTATTTTGACTTAAATTAAACTAAACGATTTCATAAACAAGGATGTCATCCATCTCCCTCCAAGTAGCTTCCAACCATGTGCCATCCTCAACATCAACATTCACCTGCCAACTATTATGCATAAAAGTCAGCTTCGCTGAGTGAGTTCTAGCTTAGTTAATATAAGAAAATATAAACCTTATCCTCTTATAATGATCATGCATACATCATAATACATAGCATTTCTTGCATCTTAATAAACATGTTCATTATCTTTCATTCTTTATTATCTTTCACTTCATCATAAAACAAGATTGCACACAGCAAGAACCACCTGTTGATCGACAACGAATGTCGATCCCTGTCGGTACACATGAAAACAGTAGCTAACTTCCGACAGTTGCTCTACACTACAAGGCACATAGCCTGCTCATGAATACGGGATCCATCATCATACATCAACTGAAGTCTATCATAGTGCTTGCAAGATTTTTCATCATCATAGGGGCCCGAGTAACATTCGTTAAGTTTCACTTCTCAATTATATTATCTTCCCTTTAATATATAATGTTTAACTTATTAAGTATACAACATATCAAGTATGCAGGACCAGTGAAAGGTATGCACTTACAACACAACAACACAATAAGGAGAGTTGCTTAGAACACTTAATAGATCAAATAGGGAACTGGTTAACTCGTTAATGAAAGATGCTAAGAACACAAGTAAAAGTGAGACAGAACAAGATTGCAAAACAACATAAGTATTTGGTTTTCAAGAATGCTGTATATTGCTTCTCAAGTTCTATTACAAGTTACAAAGCATCGATAGAAAGTTACAAGTACTTGAGATACTTTATACTACATCCTACAGCCGGCCATACTTTGAAGGCCAGCTGGATACAATGACTAGACAACTACAAAATCAAATGTAGAGTCAAAAGGCATATTTGCCTTTTTACTTGTGACTATGACATGCCATAGCTCACATCCTAATATATTACAAAAAGGATTAAAAGTACATAAAGTAGAAAGCATGGACTCAAGACCTCATGTACAGTTACCAAAAGCATGGACCTTTCACCAACTCATGTAAGTGGTGACTTTACAGAGTTGCAGCGGAAAGGTGGTCCAACTTTATGGTAAAGTACATCAGATAAAGTCATATCTAAAAGTCTTCGGAAGAATCTGTCTTCACTCTTTGGCTTCAGAAGACTTTGTCTTTGAAGCTTCGGAAGACTTCACTTTTGGCTTCGGAAGATGTTGGTCTTGGTTTCGGAAGATTTTACACTTAGAATATTTCTAGTGCATGGTGTTAAAACTTCTTAAAGCATTTCTACTTATGTTCTTTAGTGCATGCTTGCAAAGAGACTGTGGATGTTTTTGGCTGCATCAGACTTATAGGAATCCTACAAACTCTCCCTAGGCTGATGCTACCAAAACATTTAAAAGATCTTCAGATGTTTGTAGTCTTCAGCACAATGATGACCATACCCTTCTTCATTAGATGGTCAGGATCATTCAGACTCTCATAATATCTTCTCATCTTAAAGAGATCATGCAGAGGTAAGTTGATTATGTCTTTCCATGTATAGACATTCTCAACACCTTGATCTCTGATCACATGCCATCTCTCTGGATTAGTAGTGAAGGTCCAGGATAAGATGGGTGTCTCAGCTGTAAGAGGAGCCACTTGAATGGAGTTGATTGGGCTGCCTCTTCATGCACTTCCTATGGTGATCTGACTCAGCCTGAGGTGTAGAGGTGGATGATTCAGGCTTTTTGTTCTTAGATTTGGTTTAGAAGCCATCCTCTTCTTCCTCTTAGAAGACTTTAACTGAGAAGACTGGTCTACAACACCTTGTTGATCATCCTTGTCTTTCTTAGTGGGTGGTCCTCCCTCACAGGTCAGAAGGAGAGGGAGTTTGACCCTGCTGTGGATCAGAAGATGAAGCTTGCTAAGGCTCAGCAGGAGGTCCAGGTTGTGTTGTCTTAGGTTGTTCAACCTTAACCTCCACTTCAGGTGGGATTTGACTTGGAGGAGAGTATAAGTCAATCAGCTCTCCACTCTTGATCTTCTACTTGATTACCCTGATATGCTCATCCATTGTGGATAGAGACATGGGGCCAAGTTTCCTTCCGGAGAATCCATACAGCTTCAAGAAGCTCATCATCCTTTGTCTGTCAGCAGACTTTTTCATACTCTTTTGGATGATAGCTCTTGACTTTGTAGCATCTTCCCTCATCTTTCTTTTTGTTGCCTTTTGTTCTTTGAGCACTTGAAGTTCAAGTTGTTTGAGATACTCAAAACTCAATGTAATCAAAGGACAAGGGAAGAAGTGCAGATGCTTGGTCGAGACCTGTGGCACTCAGGTAGTTGATCATGTTTTGCCTATCTGTTTCCTTGTCTACCTGAGGTTCTTGTGTAGCAGCCACATCCTCTAGCACAGGACTTTCCTGAAACTGGGGAGAGAGTTGAAGCATGCTTGTATAATCTTTTCAGTCCCTTCTCTTCTTCGAATTGGAGAAGTAATCTTGCATCCTTCTTTTTCTCCTCTCTTGACACTTTCATGTCAGCCAGTTCATTTAATTGCTCTAAGGGGAGAGATATAATCTCATCTATGTCATAGTTCTGGTCTGCAGGTAAGTAATCCTGACTGCCCTCAACTCATCTTCTTGAGTGTTTGGTCTGGGGCAGCCCTGATTGCAGCTTGCATAAAGCCTGAAGACCAGAGGAACTTTCTCCTCTTAGCTTCCTCTTTCCTCTCTCTCTCTCTTCCCCTCCTCAATTCTCCCCAGGAGTTAAAATTCTTTTCCCTTTGTCACCCATAGACCTTTATGACTTAGGATGGATAAAGGTTGGGCTTCATTGCTTGGTGTAGCATCCAAGCTCTGGCCAGAGAGAGGTTATGAGACACCTTCACTAGCAGGTGTTTCACTGAGGGAATGACTTTCTGAAGCAGTTGTTGGTGTGACAGGGCTCTCAGGTTTATCACTAGGCCTTCAGCCAAGGTTTTCCCTTTGAAGCTAATCTCAGGGTCTGCCTTAGCATCCAGTTGACCAATGACATTAGCTGATTGCCTTTGTCTCCTTCTAAGGATGAACTCTTTAGTAATTCTGTCTTGAATCCCGAGTGCTAACCTGTCAGCTTGTCTTGATTTGCTTGGGTTGACAAGTGGCATGTTGATCAGGTCAAGACCTTCATAGTAGTCAAAGTCTGAAAATTGAACACTTCTTGCTGCCCTTGAACTCTGTGAAGAATGAGGGCTCTTCTATCAGTATCATACCTCCACCCAATAATGTAGTTTGAAGTTTCTTGAGGTGGAGATGACATAGCCCTGGAATGCCTTCCTCAAAAAATCCTAATGACAGAGTCTATTATGTCCACATTAATGTGAACTTGAGGAAGTTGCTGAGTATGCACAGTTGCAAGTAAGGATGGTGAATCCTCAATGTCCATACTCCCTGAAGAACTCTAAGGTTATGTGACTATAACATAAAGCTGAAGACCCAGAGGAACTTTCTCCCCTTAGCTTCCTCTTCCTCTCTCTCTCCTCCTCCTCAATCTCCTTAGGAGTCAAAATCCTTTCCCTTGTCACCCACAGACCTTTGTGACTCAGGGTGGATAGAGGTTTGGCCTTTGCTTGGTTTAGCATCCAAGCTCTGGCCAAAGAGAGGTTGTGAGACACCTTCACCAGCAGGGTGTTTCACTGAGGGGATGACTTTCTGAAGCAGTTGTTGGGGGTGTGACAGGGCTCTAAGGCTCTATCACTGGGCCTTTAGCCAAGGTTTCGTTTGAAGCTAATCTCAGGGTCTGCCTCAGCATCCAGTTGACCAATGATATTACTTGATTGCCTTGTCTCCTTTTAAGGCTGCATTCTTTAGTAATACTGTCTTGAATCCTGAGTGTTAACTTGTCAGCTTGTCTTGATTTGCTTGGGTTGACAAATGGCATGTTGATCAGGTCAAGACCTTCATAGTAGTCCAAAGTCTGAAAATTGAACACTTCTTGCTCCCTTGAACTCTGTGAAGAATGAGGGCTCTTCTATCAAAATCATACCTCCACCAATAATGTAGTTTGAAGTTCCTTGAGGTGGAGATGACACAACCCTTGGAATGCCTTCCTCAAAAAGACTCCTAATGACAGAGTCTATTATGTCCACATTAATGTGAAACTTAAGAAAGTTGCTGAGTATGCACAGTTGCAAGTGAGGATGGTGAATCCTCAATGTCCATACTCCCTGAAGAACTCCCAGGTTCTGTGACTGTAAGACTTTCTCCTCTTTTTGGTAGCTCACCCTCTTGCATAGGTGAGCTAGAGTTAGGTCAATCACATTCACAGGTTCTTGTGTTCCTGGTTGAGCTTTTTATAAAGGTCTCCCAACTAGTTTTTCCCTGAGATAAGATATCTCAAGTTGCTGATAATGACTACCCTATTATGTAGGGTAGTCACCTGAGATTCAAGGTGACTAACCTTAGAGACTAAATAGGAGCATGTTTTTTACAGTTTTTGCACCTTTAGTCTCAGATTCCCTCTTCTTCATCAGAAGAATCATTGCGGGATGAGATGATTGGACCAAAGTCCTCTCTCACACCACCAGCCTCAGGTTCTTGGCTGTCGGATTTCCTCTGCACATTGACATCCTCAGTTGAGGTATCAATTGGCTGAGTTGCCATGGTTGAGGTCTTAATGATGTAATCACTTGCAGAAATGAGAGCCTCTTCCATATGAATATCCTGAACAGGTCAGAAGTATCCCCTCAGTTATGGGTGACTGATGTGGGCTAGACAAAGGAGACTCAGATGTACTCATCTCTCTCTTTGAGTAGGGGAAGAGTAGAGAGACTCATGGTATCCACTGAACCTAAGTCTTCATCAGCATAGAATGAGAGGTTGGAAATGGGTTGATTTAAGTCTAATGGCTGGGGATGGTAACTGTCCCCTGAGGTTGTTCACTGAGTGTTGAGACTCAGAGTGAAGGCTTAAGGCAATTGGTCTTGTGAGCTCATCAGGGTGAGCATGAGGAACCTCAGCCCTGATTGTTGAAGAGATGGGAGTGATTTGCTCCTCAGGGGAAGTGGAGCTCCAGTGTCCACTTCCTCCTGTAGGGTGAGTATATGGGGGCCTGCGCAGACTCAATAGCTTGAGCAGGGGTTCGTTTGAATTTCTTTGATAGGTGAGGGTGACTTGAGGCCTTTTTAGTGGTTGAGAGATAGAAGGTGTGGGTTCAACACTAGCTTGTGTTGCTAGGTTGTCACCTTGAGCAATGAGCTCTAACATTTTTGGGACTAGGGCTGTTTCTACCCTGAGAAGCCTACAATGGCTTCTTCATAATTTTAAAGATGTCGGGCTTCATATTGTCCCAATTTAAGAATATTATCTGTTTCCCTCAACTGTGAGCCCAGTTCACAGTTGAGAATGTGTTGAACATATCTAGGAAACATATAATACTCTAAGGAGTCCAAGTTAGCAAGCAAATTTGTATAAACAAACTGAGAGTACCTGAACTGACCCCTTGAACCATTCCATGTACTATGAAGAAGAGATCCTAAGGAATCTGGTCCCACCCTCCATGCTTGTTGATAAGCTGTGGATAACCACATGAAGCAGGTATTTCCACTGGGATGAGTCCTTCTCTTTCCTGAAGGTCTTTACAGAGAAATCTCCCTCATAGCCCATCTGCTCAAAGGAATGATTTACAGATTCCTTTGGGAAGGACAACTCACTGCTTCATCATCCAGCTGCAAATGAGTGTTTATGATGGCTAGAGTGATGAAGATTGTCCTACCTGCACTGTGGCAGACAGTGCCTTCTCCCATCCATAATTACTTTTTGGCAGGTCTTCCAAAATTCAAGCAGATGATCCTCATAGAGAGTAGGATCAATGGTTAGGGAGTGGGAGTAGTTTGATAGAGCTAAGAAACGGCAAATCTCTGAGTAACTTTCATCTTCTCAGAGCTTAACAGAGCAACTTGGTTATGTTGCCTATGAAGTTGCATAGAGAAATCTGGGTTGTTTCCGAGGTTTAGGTTGGTCATTTTAGAAGCTTAAGGATGAAGAAAGATGAAGAACAAAAGGCAGTTTGGGAGAATTTAGGTTTAAAGAATAGTGTAATTGAGGGAAGATAGTGAAAGAGGGGGGGGGGGAACCGTTGGGCATTTATGTGAAAAGGATTTGAGACAAAGTTAATGAAAGAGGATAAACTTTGAAATCCGGATGTCGGTCCCACCTCTAAAAAGTAGTTTACTTTTGCCAAAAAAAGTAGTTTTATTGGAAGTCGAGACATATTCCGTAGGTTATTTGCTTCAGAAGTTCTGAAGAAAAAGCTTCCGAAGGCAAAATTGGCTTCGGAAGAGATTTCAAAGGTTTTTGAGAATTTTGCTTCGGAAGAGAATTTACAATCAGAGATTTTTATTCTAGAAGAATAAATACTTCCGAAGGTAAAGTGCTTTCGGAAGAAACTTGTTCTTTGAAACATCAACAAAATACTTAAGTTGATTTTAAGCTTCGGAAGATATTTCAGAAATTTCTTCCGAAGGTAAAATCACTGAAGAAATTATTTGTTTACTAAGACATAAATGCAGGATCGGGTTTTGTCACTTAACACTTGGTTTTCTCTCAAACTCACTTATAATAGTCACTCAAAACAAGATGAAGCAATGTCTTTGGCAAGAGTTGATAGTAATATAATAAGTAACAACAAGCAGAAGTATTTCAAGGCACTTGTATATATTATTCTCAACTCAGATTACAAGACACTTACAAGCATACAACAAGAGTTACAATGAGAAACTATATATACTAGATCCTACAGCGGTTATACTTGATACCAGCTGGAAACCTAAGACTAAAGCATATACTACAATGCTATAGTTAAGGTATCTTAGATAAAGTATTATCTAAGATATGGTAGCATGACATGTCCATGATTACTTTTGTACCAACTAAAAGATGGCAACTGTACTTAACATGAAAAGGTAAACAGTAGATTAAAGTATGGTCAACTACATGGCTTGTGAGAAAACGCCATGCAGTATCTCAGAGATTTGCAGCGGACTGTCAGACAGACCATACTTATGTCTACTGGATAATAGAAGTGTTCTTCCGAAGGTTAACTGGCTTCGGAAGAAACAAGTTCTTCCGAAGCCACTTTACTCGGAAGATGCTTCTATGCTTCCGAGGCTTTAAAGACTTCTTTATTCTTCGGAAGTTGACTTCAGAACTTGTGTCTTCAAGTCTTGAACCTTCGGAAAGTAGTTTCTTTACCTTCGGAAGTTGGAGTTCTCCTTCGGAAGTGTATTTTACACTTAGACTTCGGAAGAACTCTTTCTTCCTTCGGAAAGTCCCACACTTGGCTTCGGAAGACCTTGCATGTAGTACTCAAAAATCTTCTAAGTGTTATGGTTTTGGTTGCAACAGCCTTTATGATCCAACAAATCCCCCTAGGCTGATGTACCAAAACTTCACTTATCTCTACTTCTCAAAGTTTTCAACACCAGGGATAGAGAAGATATTTGTCTGTCTCTCTGTTCTTCCGGAAGTGGTGCTGAGAAGCTTGTACAGGTCATTCGTGGATAGGAGACAGTCTATCACTTTGAATGACGTGTACCCTTTGTTGTGACCCCTGAAGAGAGTTAGTTGACGGGAGTTGTAGTCATACTCCCATCTAACTATGGACTCAAGTTCAGGACCTTCAACCATTTGAAGAAAGGCTTTGCTTTGTTGCTGATCCTTTCTTTGCTCTCTCTCTCAGTTTTGACTCCTCTTCGACCTTGCTTCTTGCAGTGAGCTCGGCCATGTGGAAGGTGCCTAAATGATTCTGATGTGAGCAGCTACTTCGGAGTTTGAGGGGTTGGAGAATGGTTTCTCTGCTAACTCAGCAATATCGAATCTGCTTAAGTGTAGCAGAGATGAGGCCATTCAGCCTGTTAATCCACCATTCTCTCTCTCAACAACAAAGTTGTGAGAAGAGTCTTCGAAACCTCCACTGGACTATCTTCTTTCTGGGTACAAGAGATTGTCTTGGTACCCTATCTCCTTTTTTTGTGTCCAGCAGAGTCACCAGCCTTCTCCTTAGCTTCTTTCTTCCATTCAATGTATCTGAATTGAGGCCAGGAGTCTTGCGGCTTGTCCAAAGTTCCTCTTGGCAGATCAAGAAACTATCTCTTGTGAGGGAACTGAGGATCCATCAACATAAGTCAGGTTGACAGTATTCCTCACAAGAGATGTCGCTCAGAGTAGTGCAGTTGATGAGCTTGGTCTTGATCTCCTTGAATTCCATCCATTGAGAGATGTTTGAAGGCGTGAGGGGATGGTTTGGTTGGTTGTGGGTAGGTTTAGGAGGTTGGGTTCTGGTAAGGCTTTAGGTTGGATGATGGGTAGTTTAGGTGGTGAGGTGAGGGAGTTGGTAGATGTGAAGGTGTAGGTTCAGGGGGAAAGGTTCAGTTCAGTTTTGATTGGGAAGGGAAAAGGGGTATGGTTCAGGTTGATGTTGGGTTTGGATATTTGGCTGAGAGGTGCTTTGAAGGTATCCCCTGTCCCTTCTATACATCTCCTTTCTTCTCCCTGCACGAATGTCAGCCTTGATGTCACTGACATGTTTTTGCAGGGGTTTCAGGACATTGGACCACTGCCTGCCAGAGAAGCCGTTGAGCTTAAGATAGTTCTTCATCCAAGCTTTGTCACCTATTTTGGCAGCAGACAGTCCAGCCTCTCTTCCTTCTTCTTCTTACTACCAGTTCTCCCTTGCAGCTCTCTTTCTCTCCTTCTCCATTTGATCTTGCTCTGTTGAAGAGCCACAAGATCGTGTCATTGTTGTGTGGAGATAATCATCTTGAGGAGAATCCTCTGGAGAGTAGGAAAGTGATCCTTTCTCTCCTGAGATGCAGATCAGCTTCTCTCTCTTTTCTCAGCCTTTCTTCTTCCAAGGCCAACCTTGCAGCTTTCTTTTTGCTGTTTTTGCAGCAAGGTTGCCTTTTCTAGCTCTATAAGCTCCTCTAAAGGTAGCAGGAGTACATCTTCCGAGGCAGCTCCTAGACTGACTAGTCTATCAATTACCTCCACCTTCTTCTATTGTTGATTGCCTCTTGGTTGCTTGGCTGCAGCTGCTTTGGTACTTGCAGCTAACAGTTTCCCAGTTGGCAGTCTCCTTTCCTTTTGAGTTTTCTCCAGCCTTTCTTCTTCCAGAAGCTCTTCCGAAGTCATCTTCCTTTTACCTTTAATGTCTTCGGAAGTGCTAGACTTTGGTGGTTCTTGGATAGAAGAATCAGGTTGGGTGGTGGAGGTAGGAGCTGAGGTCAATGCAGATGTAATGGCTAGTGGTTGGCTGAGAAAATCCTCCCTATTAACCTCAGATGCAAGTTCCAGAATTGCATCTGTGACTATTAGATCATCGGAAAGAGAGAAGAGTCCTTCCGCAGCAGCAATTTCAGCTTCGGAAGTTTGAGTTGGTTCTTCCGAGGCTTCAAATTGTGCTTCGGAAGCCTGTGAAAACACACCTTCTGTCCCAACTGTTTCAGTTGCTGGGCCATCAGTCCTAGTTTCCCCTTCGAAATCAATCTCAGGTTCCACTTGGGCCTTAGGTTGACCAACTTCCTCAACAGTGGTAGGAGGTGCATTCAACCTTTGAAGCTCTTGAGCTCCAAAGTATATCACAGACATATCTGGACTGGTTGATTTGAGGGACTCTAAAAGGAACTTGTTGAAGATCCTATTTAGATCCTGAAGCATTTTGATCCACTTGAATCACAAGTGGAGGAGGCTCAGGGAAGATGGTGGTTTGTTGCTTTGAGCTCAAAGAAGTGAGAGCTTGACTGGTGGAATCCTGTCTTTGACTTAGTTCCTCAACATTCTCCCCCTTTTTGGTAGCATCATCTTGAGAGGTAGATGAGCTAGAGGAAGAGGTCAAGGAGACTTGAATGGGTACATGCCTAACAGATCTCTCAATCTGTTTCTCAGCTAGTTGTACCTTGAGATTTTCAATCTCAAGTTGCTGAGTGGCAGACCTATCCTCTAAAGTCTTAACCTTTGATTCAAGGTTTGAGACTTTAGAAAGTAGGTCTCTTATTAGGAGTTGCAGTCTTCCCTCATCTTCTTTGGAAGAATCACGGGGAGATGAGGTAACATACCTAGTATTTCATCCTCACCACCAGATGTGGTTTCTTGGCACCCTGGTTTCCCTTGCACAATGATGTCTCTTTCAGAGGCATCATAGGGCATGGTTGCCGTAGATTCAGTCTGACTATTGTTACCACTGTCCTGAGGATCCAATGAGGCTCCTTCAGTAGTGGCAGCTGAATCTACATGAGTCCCCTCCACATCAGTGGGACTCACCTCAGTTGGGCTTTGCTGGTGTGGGCTAGAACAAGAGGTTTCTCTAGGCTCTGTTGATCCTTAAGGGGGTGTTGTGGATCAACTTCATTGCCTTGGAGAGACATAGTCTCTTCACCAGCTCCGGTCAATAGGTCAGTGAAAGAGAAGGAATGAAGACCTAAAGACCCGGGACTTTGATCAATGTCAAAAGGCATTGAACTGTCCCTTGGTGGCTGCTCAGGGGAGTGTAGAGACTCACCCTGAGGGCTATCAGCTGGGGTTATGGGCTCATGGGTCTGAGACTGAGGAGACTCAAGACCCATATTGAGGTCAATAGTGAAAGATTGTGGGACCTCTGGCTGAGTGGGAGCCCCTTGTTCCACTCTAGCCTTTTTGGTTTGAAGAGGAGGGGCTTGTTCAATCAGAGTAGATTGAACAAGGGTTCGTTTGGTTGGTCGTCTCTGATAGGTGACTTTATTGGTGGAGAAGGTAGATTTGGAATGGTGAGGGTTGTTGCTGGTGTGGGTTCATCACCTGTGGGGATAACAGGGATGTCACCAGGAGCCATTGGCTCAATCATACCTGGAAGTAGTGCGGTATCCCTTCCAGTGTAGTTGGTAGACACTCTCTTCAGTACTTTGAAGATAGTCGGCCCTCATCTGAGGAGCAGATAGAGCAGCTGAACAGACAAGCTTACTCTGATCTAGCTCGCAGTTGATTATGTGCTGTAGAAATCTGGGATACATAAGAATGTGTCCCTTTGCAGATTTCCCATGAGATTAAGTCAGCACACCTGGAGTAGTTGAAGCGCAGGCCTTGTACCAACCCATGAACTAGGCACCCGAGTTCATAGGGAATTTGATCCCATCCCCCTGATTTGTTAGATAAGCAGTGAAGAACCACATGTAGCAGGAACTTCCACTTGTAGGAGAAGTTGAATTTGTAGACTGTCGACCTGCTTACATCTCCACCGTCCCATTTGGAGATAAGAGTTATCTAACTCAGACTTGGAATTCCGTCGGTGCGCCTTCATCATGGAGCTCAAGATGCTCCCTGATGATTTGTTCAGTAATGACCAAACTCTTGGCCACATACACTTGACCTAATAGCACGAACCCCATTTAGGGTTTCAACCCGACTATTTGCCCAGAATTCGGACATTGGTTGGTGTAAATGGTAGGGTTTTACAGTCAGTGCTGTGTATATGAAGATTGGGCTAGAAAGAGATAATATCAGAGAAGTCGGCATCCCTGAGGGAGTCAAGGAGTGCGACTTGGTTTGGCTGAGGGTTTAGAGCCATTTGGAAAGGTAGCAGAGGAAAAGTTCTTGAGAGAGAGGTAATTGGCGAAGAAGAAAGCTTTTAGGGCAGTGAATTGGGTAAAAAGAGTGTAGTGATTACCGGAAGTATTTAAATGGGTGAAATGGCGGTTTAAAGGGTGGTTTGGATAGATGATGTGAGGGTTCAGAGGATGATGTTGACAGGGGCGGTAAGGTAAGCCATTTAAATAATCCGACATCATTAACAAAATCTTTACTTTTTACAGAGTGGGGCCCAAAAGATTTCCGTTACACAGTAAATCCGCTCCTTCTTCCGAGTATAAGGTATTTCCGAAGGTAAAGTTCTTCCGAAGGCAAATGTATTTCCGAAGGTAAATAAATTGCTTCCGAAGATACATGTTGCTTTCAAGTGGAAAGTATTAAGTGCTTCGGAAGTAGAACTGAGATTTCCTCAATCGCTTCTTCCGAGACTTAGTATACTTCCGAGAAGAAAATTATCCTATGAGAAATTTGCTTCGGAAGTTATGCTAGATATCTTCCGAAGGCAAGTTTCTCTTCGGAAAACTTATACTTAGTTAAATAAGAAAGGATCTTTTGTAACAGGGCTTAGATTGTATTGACATAAGACTTTACATATTGAAAAGGTTTTCAAATGAGATTGACTAGTCAATGTTTATCATCCCAATAGCTGTAATAAGATATTTAAATCTTTGTTCATCAAATGCTTTGGTGAACAGATCAGCATATTGTTCATTTGAATTGACTTTGACTAGTTTGATAAGATTTTTCTCATGAATATCTCTAATGAAATGATACCTGATGTCAATATGCTTTGTCTTTGAGTGCTTCACTGGATTTTCTGTGATGGATATAGCACTGTTGTTGTCAATGTGGATAGGAGTGCTCATGAAGTTGAATCCATAGTCAATCATCTGGTTTTGAATCCACAGCAGCTGAGCACAGCAACTTGCAGCAGCAATGTATTCAGCTTCAGCAGTTGATGTAGAGACACAGGATTGCTTTTTGCATTGCCATGAGATGATCCTTCCACCAAGAAATTGACATCCTCCTGATGTTGATTTCTTGTTGATGTTGCAGCCACCATAATCACTATCAGAGTATCCATAGAGATTAAAATCACTATTTCTTGGATACCAGAGACCTAACTTAGGTGCTCCTTTGAGGTATCTGAGGATTCTCTTGACAGCAATTAGGTGAGACACCTTTGGAGCAGCCTGATATCTTGCACAAATGCAAGTTGCAAACATGATATCAGGTCTACTTGCTGTAAGATACATCAGAGAACCAATGATTGCTCTATACTGATGTTGATCAGTATCCTCCCCCTCAGAGTCAGGGCATAAATCATGGTTTCTGGGTATGGGTGTCTTTGCTGCTTTACAATCCTTCATATCAAATCTCTCTAAGATGTCATTGACATACTTAGATTGATTGATGAAAAACCCTTCCTTCAGTTGCTTTACCTGAATTCCAAGGAAAAAGTCCATTTTTCCCATAGAACTCATTTCGAACTTCTTCTTCATAATGCTCTCAAAGTCTTTGCACATTTGGTCATTTGAAGAACCAAATATGATGTCATCGACATAGACTTGAACTAGCAAAATGTCTTTCCCAGACTTTCTGATAAAGAGAGTCTTGTCAATGGTTCCTCTAGTGTAGCCGTTCTTCAGAAGAAATTGAGACAATGTCTCATACCACAGCCTAGGTGCTTGGTGCAGCCCATATAGAGCTTTATCCAATTTGCACACATAGTTTGGATGCTGTGGGTCTTCAAATCCTGGAGGCTGGCATACATAGACTTCCCTATCTATATCCCCATATAGAAAGGCACACTTGACATCAAGCTGGTAGACAGTGAAATTCTTGGATGCAGCATAAGCAAGGAAGATCCTAACTGCCTCAAGTCTTGCAACAGGTGCAAAGACATCAGTATAATCAATTCCTTCCTCTTGAGTGTATCCTTGAACCACTAGTCTTGCTTTGTTCTTGATAATCAAGCCTCTGTCATCTCTTTTATTTCTGAAAACCCACTTGGTGCCTATAGGTACTTGACCAGATGGTAGCGGACATAGGTTCCAAACCTTCTGTCTTTTGAATTGAAGCAGCTCCTCTTGCATTGATTCAACCCAGCTACTATCCTTTAAGGCATCTTCCACCTTCTTGGGTTCCATTTGGGATAAGAAGCATGAGTACAGGCAGACATTCCCATTGTGAGTTTGTCCCCTTGTTCTCACACCCTCAGAGACTTCCCCTATGATGTTTTCAGCTGGATGAGTATTGTGAATTCTAAGTCTTGGAATCACCTCCAGCTGCAAAGATAAGGTCCAAGTTGGACATATTTTGCTCTGGAGCTTGAATACTTGGTCCAGCTGTGTTTCAATCTCATTCAATGAGGACTGATTGAATGAAAGAGAAACATCATCATTTCTTTGCTGTGAAGCATCATTAACAGTTGCCTGTTCCTTCAAAATGCTGCTTCCATCAGCTTGGTGTTGTGTAGGATCACCTGAGGAGACTTGAGATCATCAGGTGAGTCCCTTGTTGAAGTTCCACTATTTCTTGAAATGGTTATACTGTCAGATCTTTCAATAGTGGGAACTTGATTTGTTGTTGTTCTTGGAGAACTTGGAGCAGGTCTGGGAAGCTCAAACAGTTGATCTTCATCAGAATTGCCTTGAGCACCTGTTCCAGCTGAAACATTCTCACAAGATGGTTTAGAATAGTTTGGAAACAATTCTAAATCAAAAATATGATCAGGGCCATTCCCCCTAACACAAGGAGTGTGCTCATTAACTACAATGTTGGAGGATTCCTCAAATTGTTGGTTTTTAATGTTATAAACCCTGTAAGCTTTAGAGTGGGAGGAATATCCAACAAAGATGGCATCATCTGACTTTTCAGCAAATTTTGCTAAATTGTCTTTTGTGTTAAGTATGGTACACCTGCTGCCAAAGGACCTTAGAAAGCCAATGAACGGTGGCCTCTTGTTCCATAGCTCATAAGGGGTCTTTCCATGTGGCTTTACTACAAGAACTCTGTTCTGCACATAGCATGCAGTGCTGACTGCCTCTGCCCAGAATGTTAGAGGCAGCTTTGAATCAGCTAACATAGTCCGAGCAGCCTCAATAAGTGTCCTATTTCTCCTCTCAGCAACACCATTTTGTTGAGGAGTTCTAGGAGCACTGTATTGTCTGGCAATCCCTTTTGAGTTACAGAATGAGTCAAGAACAAAGTTCTTAAACTCAGTCCCTTGATCACTTCTGATTATTTTAACCTTGTGATCAACTTGATTTTCTATTTTAAGAATAAAAGATTTAAAGTTTCAGCAGTTTCATCTTTAGTTCTTAAAAAGAATACCCATGTAAATCTAGTAAAATCATCAACTATCACAAGGCAATATGATTTCCTTCCAATGCTCATTATACTTGTGGGACCAAATAGATCCATGTGCAATAAGTGTAATGGAGTAGTGATAGAGTTAACAACTTTGGATTTATGAGAAGACCTGTGTTGTTTCCCTTTCAGGCAAGCAACACAGTTATCTTTGCAGAAAAATTCCTTTTTAGGCAAACCATGTACCAAGTTATTTTTAGCCAATTTATTCATTGTCTTAAAATTGACATGACACATTCGTTTATGCCACAGTGTTGACTCATCACTATCAGCTTTGGAAAGAAAGCATGATACTTCTCCCATTGGGGAAGCATTGTTCATATCAAGCTTGTACATATCCCCTCTCCTGGGAGATCTAAGAAGCACCAATTCCTGAGGAATTGTCATCCCAGGTTTGAGGATGATGCACTCATGTTCTGTGAAAAGCATTTGATGCTTTTGATCACAAAACTGAGAAACACTTAACAGGTTGTGTTCAAGCTGTTTGACAAAATTAACTTTGTCAACTTTTAGTTTTCCATTGGATATACTTCCTCTGCCAGAAATATATCCTCCGGCCTCACCTCCAAACTGGACAGGACCTCCATCATAATGTTGAAATTGTTGAAGGAGAGATCTGTTTCCTGTCATGTGCCTGGAGCATCCACTATCTACTATCCAGATGTTGTTATTCTTGTCATATGGATGTCCCTGCACATAAGGTGAGAAAATTAGTTTTGATTGGAACCCAAGCCTTTTTGGTCTTGGGTTCTTCCAATGAAAGTGACATGATTGAACCAAAGTTTATGCATGGGGGTTCAATGGATGTCTTTGAAGAAGAGGTTTGGGCTACAGCATCTTCCTTGATCTTCCATTCCATCCCTTGGTTGATCATAGAAGATGAGCTTGATGAAGCTTTGCAGCTTGGCATTCTTCCGAAGCTTCTTTCTTTTCGGAAGAGACCTTCACCACCTTTTCTTCCGAAGCAGTCTTCTTCTGGGATGGTTTCAAGGGAACTCTTTTGTGAGTCTTTGCAGCTTTTACTTCCGAAGCCTTTTTCTTCTCGGAAGAAGAGTTTTCTTCCGAGACAAGCCTTGCTTCGGAAACAAGCTTTCCCTTTTTCAACACTTGAACCATCTGATATGGTCCAAATGTGAAACCTTCCCTGACTCCTTCTCTTTTAACATTATTTGCATAATGTGTGCTAGCAGGATTGTAATAACAATCTTTAGCCATGTGGTTTTGCAAACCACACATTATGCATGCAATGTTAATTTTCTGGGAATTGGAGGGTTGCTGTTTCTTGTTCTTTTTCTCTCATCAGCAACCTTTCCCTTTAACTTCTGATCCTTTGGTAGGACAGGAGTACTGGTATTATACTCCTTTCCTGAATCAGAAGGTCCAACCACCTGGAATCCTGCTGATATGAATACACCCTTTTGCTTTGGGTCTATCTTCAGCTTGGATTCAGCCACCTTCTTGGCAGTTTTTCTGGCTGCTTTAGCCCTGCTTCTTCTGGCTTTGGTGGTCAGAGATTGATCATCATTGGTCTGGGAGGGCTCAATTACCTGTTCCTTCCCTGTGATGGTCATGGTTTCCACAGTTGCATCACTCTTTAACTCTTTACAAGGTGGGTCAACAGATGGAACCTCTTGCTCTTCAGTACCACATCTTGGTTGTCTTACAGACTCATAAGAGTGTGGTGGAGCAATTTCATTGGTTCCCAACCCACTTTTGTTTTGATAACAAAGTTTGGAGTGAGAGGATGATGCAAGTATGGCTTGGAAGTTTTGCTCAGCAATAGCATACTTCCTGGCTTGAGCCTCAGCTGTGACAAGCTGGGCTTGAGCCTCAGTCAATTTGGATATTAAATCCTTGATTTGAGTCTTGTAGTTGGTGTGTTCATGTTTTAAAAGAGATACAGTTTTCTCTAACTCCTCAATTTTCTTTTGGTAGTCAGATTCAGCTCTCTTAAAATCAGATTTTAGCACATTTAAAGACTCAATATCGGATTTAATTTCCATATTGTAGTCCTGGTACAACTTAACCTTAGCAATGCAAGCAGGGGTACAGAGATGTTCATATACCTTATTTTCATCTGTTCCTGCCATGAGTGCTTGAGCAGGAGTCACATCTTGAACCATAAAGCTCCAGTCAACTTCTTGAGCCATAGCTGCAGTTTCAGTTGACTTCCCATTGGGCTTTGGTGTAGAGGGATGTGTGGAGGCCTGTGAGGTTCCCGGGTTGGACTTGGGAGCCTTGCATTCCCTAGCAAAGTGGCCAAGCTGGTTACAGTTGTAACACTTAGCCTTGCTTTTGTCAAACCCAAACTTGCTAGTGATTGGGTTTTGAGGGAATTGCCTTCCAGTTCTCTTAAAGAACTTCTTTGCTCTGTAGGTAAGTAGAGCCATTTGCTGGACAATGTCCACATACTCTATGTCATCTGGACTAAAGCACTCAAGATCATCAAAGCAGAACTGATGATCATTGGAGTGTCCACTCCCTGAGACAAACGCACAGCCCTCCTGAAAGGAGCTCTGCTGAGCTTGATGAGACCTTGGAGTCTCAGGGAATGTGATGTAAGGCCCAGATGAGCAAGATGGCTGCTGAGTGTATGACAGGTACTGCTGAGACTGTGGGATACCTGAGCCTTCAGCAACCATTAAAGCGTTGCTAGCAGGAAGGCTCAAGGGTCTGCTTGCTTGGTGACCCTTCTTGCTTTCCATTTCCAAACGGTATCCATCTAGGATCCCATAGAGTTCGGTCATGGTGAGAGTGTTTAAATTCTCTGTTCTCTTAATGGAGACACAGTAGAAAGTCCACTCATTGGGTAGAGCACTCATGAACTTCCTGGTAAGGTCTCTTAGTTCTTGAGTGATTCCCACAGATTGGAGGGAGGAGATAAGATCCATATACCTGAAGTATTGCTGGCTAAAAGTTTCTCCAGCAATATAGGTGAAGTTCTCGAACTGCTGCTTCAGTGAGTCCTTCTTTGAATCATTAGAGCTCGAGTACATCTGAGCAAGTGCATCAAAGAGTTCTTTGGCTGACTTGCAATGCTCAAACCCCACCATGATGGAGTTTGGGATTGCAGTCATGAGAACAGTCATAGCATTGCTGTCAATGTCGAGCCTCTTCCTATCTTCATCAGAGTAGTCTTCGACATCCTTCTCGATCATGGCACCGTTTCCACCAGCAACTTTTGGCTTGTACGGGCCATTCACGATGGATTGCCACATCTTGCTATCCTGGTATCTGATGAAGCCTTCCATTCTTCTGCTCCAGGACCTGAAGTTTTCAGGATCGATGATAGGAGCTTTGGTCATCGTTCCCATTTCTACTTCAGATTTGTTGAGGGCCATTTTTGAGTGAGGTATAAGGAGGAGTGAAAAACTTGGTTGATTGGGATGGTAAGATCTTACAATCAAGAGCCTAAAAAGCTCTGATACCAATTGCAGGATCGGGTTTTGTCACTTAACACTTGTTTTCTCTCAAACTCACTTATAATAGTCACTCAAACAAGATGAAGCAACGTCTTTGGCAAGAGTTGATAGTAATATAATAAGTAACAACAAGCAGAAATATTTTCAAGGCACTTGTATATATTATTTCTCAACTCAAGATTACAAGACACTTACAAGCATACTACAAGAGTTACAATGAGAAACTATATATACTAGATCCTACAGCCGGTTATACTTGATACCAGCTGGAAACCTAAGACTAAAGCATATACTACAATGCTATAGTTAAGGTATCTTAGATAAAGTATTATCTAAGATATGGTAGTCATGACATGTCCATGACTTACCTTTTGTCACCAACTAAAGATGGCAACTGTACTTAACATGAAAAGGTAAACAGTAGATTAAAGTATGGTCAACTACATGGCTTTTGAGAAAACACCATGCAGTATCTCAGAGATTTGCAGCGGACTGTCAGACAGACCATACTTATGTCTACTGGATAATAGAAGTGTTCTTCCGAAGGTTAACTGGCTTCGGAAGAACAAGTTCTTCCGAAGCCACTTATACTTCGGAAGATGCTTCTATGCTTCCGAGGCTTTAAGGACTTCTTTATTCTTCGGAAGTTGACTTCAGAACTTTGTCTTCAAGTCTTGAACCTTCGGAAGTAGCTTCTTTACCTTCGGAAGTTGGAGTTCTCCTTCGGAAGTGTATTTTACACTTAGACTTCGGAAGAACTCTTTCTTCCTTCGGAAGTCCCACACTTGGCTTCGGAAGTCCTTTGCATGTAGTACTCAAAATCTTCTAAGTGTTATTGTTTTGGTTGCAACAGCCTCTTATGATCCAACATGTTATAAGAATGAGTTAGAGCTTTCCTTTTGAGTTTATGTAACTATTTTGACATGTAACATTTATCATCAGTTTTATAGTGCTTCAAATAGAAACTAATTTTCCTTGATCTTTGGTTGCAATGATTTAGACTTTTTATGTATAAAAACACTCAAACCAAAGACATCTGTGTGCTGATGTGATCTTATTTTGGATTCAACTTATACCAGTGGTAAATGAAGGAGAAGAAAGTCAAAAGCTTGTCGGTGTAGCTCTAAATCATGAATGAAGTGCAAAACAAAGTACGGGAGACACAATGTCGGTTACGGTGTTACATTCCGATTAGACCTAAACTCTTGTGTCCTGTTCGAGTAATTTCAATAGTAAGTTAGAAAGCAAACGTACACAAATAATGTATCATATTTGACCTAACATACTCTCTGAGTATTTCATTATCACTACTTATAATGCTTCGCTCTCACATTATTAAGGTGTAAACAAGTTTAAGTTAACCCTGTTTCTCCCGTTAAATCAGAAAGATTACAATTTTAGCATCCAAATCATCAAGAAATTAAGAGTGAGGATAGTCTTGATCGATGCATCTGGGGCTGTATAGATCATAGCTCCAAAATCATCAAGGAAAGGATGATTTTGATCGATGTAACTGTGGGCTCTACCGATCAAGACTGCGGCAGCATAATGCCCTTACATATCGAAGAAGACGACTACTGTCAATGGTGGGGAAGTGTTTGAGAACAAGGGTTCCGAGGGAATGATTCGTAGAATGATTCTAATTCATCAACTTGAGCAGGTCACAAAGCTAAGAAGAAGAAAGGGTTTGAAAGCAAAAGCACAATGAAAGAAATATCCTTTGCTTGAAAGCCTAGTACCATATGCTTGTAAACTGATACACACAAAAACCTAAAATAGTTACTGTAGCTAAAAGTCTCTTATTATATAGATAAGTAATAGTTGCATTGACTTCTTTTGTTTTTTTGTTTTCAACTTTGTTTAACCTGTTAAAGAACTCTTTTTTTATCATTTCAGTTTAATTTTCATCCTTTGCGGATGATAAAGGGTTTGTGGATGTGGAGTTAGTTTTCACAAACTAGCATTTGTTTTAATTATATTCCACTATATTAAATGGTATGGGTATATCTAATGGTAAAATCATTGAAGTTTGAGTGGTGTAGTTTTATTTAAGGTTAAGAGTTCGAGCCTTATCCAAAGTGGGTTAGTGTAATTTAATTATAGTGTAGTTATGAGTAGAGGAACATTCATTGTTAAGAAAAATCACAAATTATGTTTTTCGCACGTCTCAAGTAGAATCGTTTAGCAAGTGTCTATTCAAGATCAGACACTTGGACTTGCTTAAAAATAAACTTTTATTGAAAGTCAGTTTGAAAGTAATCGTTAAACCTTTTCTAGTAAAACCTAAAAAAGAAAAAAGATGGTGCAGTAACGATTAACATAATTGCAAATATTTCCTTAGACTAATACCTCGTCACCTATGGCATTGTGGTTTAGTGGTATTGGTATTGCCACCAGAAAAGTGGTATTAGTTCAATTTTATTTTTGTTCAACGCAATAATATATAAACATACATTACTCTTGTGAGAGATAATCACCAATATTTACTATACTCTGACAATTTTACATTATTTCAATGCACATATTTTGAGCTTAGAATTTGAACTAATATCATTATCTAATGATCTTTTTTTTAAACATCAACTTTTTTCAAACACTTAAGTGCTTTCCAGCAAAATGTCTGAAGTCTGCGGACCACATCTGTAGACATCTCCAGGAGAAGAGCTGGACCAAACCTCTGTAGTGTGCAACAAGAAGAGTGTATGTTTTTTAACGTTTGTAGACTGCTAAAATCAACTGCTAGTGGTATACGGCGATGCTGGACGGTGGTGGGATGGGAGATGGACGGTGGGTGGTGGTGGTGGCAGACGGTGGGTGGAGGCGGACGGTGGTGGTGGAGGTGGATGGTAGTGGTGGACATGGGTGGTGGTGGATGATGGTGTTTAATCCTCTGCAGACTTTAGAAGTGGTTGTGTCAAGTCTGCAACATGCAGACCTCGCGCAGACATTTTTTTATGAAAAATATTTCAAAAAACAAACACTCTGTAGACCTTAACGTCTGTGCGTGGTATGCGCGACAAAGACAAAAAAGTCAGGAAGAGCTTTTCTTGCATTTTTAAGGACTTAAACTCACACTACATTAAGGGACAAACGGACAACACCATACTATTAGACCATAAGATCATAGGTAATATTATTAAGTGGTAATTTGGAACCGAAATACAAATCCATAAGTTTTGGGCTATTTGTTTGGGCCAAACTTCGGCCTTTCTGTAATGGGCTTGGACCCCGCTTATAACACTGTCTCTACTGTTTCTTTTACTAATTTACATGTGTTCAAGACTTCAAATGTATACTCGATTAAACATTATAACAAAACGGAAACGTCACAGTATGGTTATGTTCTATACGCTTGTATATCCTAAACATATATTACATATAATATTAATATTTTTTTAAATACCGATTATAGTGATAATATCTTTTTTCTAAAATTGTTAATCTGGTTGTGTTTCGGTCTCACATGAGAGTTCTTAATCTAATTGAAGCAGAATGAAGATGATATAATGTATATGATTGTTAAAGTATTTGTTTCCGATATATAGTTATTTTTATTCTATTATATAATTTAGAAAAGATATTAAAGTAAAATGAATTATATTAATAGTGTTGGGCTGAGATAAAATTCAACAAATGTTTTAAAATGATTACGAATCATTTAACACCCCAATTTTTCTCGTATATATTAATTTACAAAGTTTTCGGTCGAAAGTTCAATATAAAGATATTAAGGGGATTATGGGGTTAGCTTTTATTAAGCTAATTACCATAATCCCCTTTGTCGATCATCAGATAGTCCGAGATCTATTTAAACCATCATCATCATCGATCGCAAGTATGCCTGACAAAATGGGTAGGTTGGGTTGGGCAGGATAACGGGTCAAGATGGGTTCGGGTCAGGATGGGTTCGGGTCAAGACGAGTTATTTCAAATAATGGGTCATATTGGTCCGGGTCATAATGGGTTTTAACCAAGATGAGCACGGGTCAGAACGGTTCAATTCTAAAAAGTGTCATTTTACATCTTTCCAAAATGAGTATGGGTCAAAACGGGTTCTAACTATAATGAGTATAAATAAAACATTATATTTACTGTAAGTGAGTTGTTGTATCCGTTTTGTAAAGGCAGCCACCTAAACGAACAAAGATCATCTTGTATTAAGATTGGATCAAATGATTAAACATTAAACTGTTGTTTCATCAAAAAATGGAGTAAATAATTTCTTCATGACATAAAAGTTTGATACGTAAATCAATATTTGGATGTGGATTTGTGTAATGTACTAATCATAGTTGGTGGTGGTGGTTGTGTTGATTGGTTGTAATGGTAGTTGTGGTTGTTGCGGTGATGGTGGCGACGGTTGTCATAGGTGGACGGTGGACAGTGGACGTAGCGGTGGTGGTGGTTGTTGTGGGTGGACGTAGCGGTGATGGCGATGGTTGTCGTGTGTGGACGTAACAGTGGCGGAGGTTGTTGTGGGTGGGCGTTGTGGTGGCGGCGATTGTCTTTGGTGATTGTTGCGATGGCGGCGACTATCATTGGTCGTCGTTACGGTGGTAGCAATGGTTGTTGCGGTAGCAACAATGGTTGGTTGTTGCGATAGTGGGTGTGATTACCGGTGGTGATGCTGCGATGGTGACTATAGTATGTTGTGGTTGAAATGGAGTTGGCTGGTAGACTATATTCATAGATGGTGGCGAAGTGGTGGTTATAATTTTAGATGTTATTCGTTGTTTTTTGATAACCCATTTTGACCCGCTCAACCATTTGGTTATGCCCATTTTGACCTGTGTAATATTTTGTTCTTTTTATTTGAGTCCATACAAACCCATTATAAAAACTACTTAGTGCCCAAAATAACCCAAGTTATCATAAGTAACACCCATATTGACCCAAAATGTAATGAATGGGTTTGTTTTGCCAGGTCTAATCGCAAAGAACCATTTGGCTTGATCCATTTTGGTTTGTGTTGATGAACATGTAAAAGCTTTGGTTTGTGGTAGTTGTAAAACTGCTTTTGGGTTGAGTTTGAAGGCTGCTATTAAGAGGGCTAGGGTTTCATCAAATTGAGTAGTATTCAATTCATTTTAGCGGTCCCATGTTTTAAATAATAGTTTTGGGTTGATGAGCATGCTTAGTTAAAAGTGTTTTATGATATATGTTTTTGAATTTTTGATTGGTACACCTTAAAGTGTGTGATAAAGTGATGATTCTATTTGTGCCTGAACTTCTACTATTATTCCAATGATTATGTAAAACAAATTTACGTATAAAGGTAATTACATGATATAAGATAAAGAATGGTTCTTAAACAGTTATAGTGTTAAAGCATGAAATGGGAATAAAAAGGGTAAAGGAGTCTTGTATCATTACAAACAACAGATAAATAAGTCTTGTATTATTTAAACAACAAAAAAAGAGAATGAAATGATAATGAAACGGATAAAATAGACTTGTACTTATAAAAGCATGTTAGAATTCGTTACAAGCATTCACATGTAATAAAGATGAATAAAGTCACATGGTAATTATGTTTAAAGTTATGTTATAATAAAGTTGTCTATGGTGGTTGTAATGGTTATGAAATGATAAAGTTTATTATCTTGTTTTAAAGTAAATAAAACTTATTCAGAAAAACTTACTTTTTAACATACATTACATTACGCCAACATGCCGTCTAACCGCCATGAATTATAGGAAGACTCTTGATACAAGATAAGAGGATGAACAAATTTGAAAGAAACTTTAGATTGAAATAACTTCCAAAAATACCAAATATGACAAAAAGATATATAAATAATGAAACAAAAACAAGTGAGTTTCAAAACCAAAAATTCATAAGTACAAACCTAGCTAACAGAAAATAGTTAAAATAAACTAATAAAAACATGAGAAAAAAACATCAAAATAACAAATAAACACAACCTCAAAGTACTTTCCAAGTGCAAACGACATGTGAGTTCAACCCCCGATAGGCGAATATTATAAGATCGAAATATAACGACATAATTAATATATAAAGCGATTGGCCTTAAGTGCAAACGACAACGTGTTTGGACATTTATCATATATGTTATAGAGGACGTGCAACCCTTATCTCTATTTCCTTTATGTTATCCTAGTACTTTAGCAAGCAAATATTTCCTATAAAACCTATTTAAATTAAATTTGTGGGACGGTTGATAATATTTTACATATAAAATAAACAAGATGAGTAATATGTTAAATGGTTTTTTAGTTGGTATGATGAGTATATTATTATATTATAACTTTTTGAATAATATGATTTGAGACGAGTTTAGAAAATACAACTTCAGTGACCTCCAACAACATTTTGAATAAAACGATTAGATGGTACTTACATGTAAACAATTGTTGTTCAAGAAAAAAGTGACCTTCTACACTTCGATTCCATATCATTTGATTCATCTAAAAGAAGTATAATAAAAATCAAACTATTTTTACGATAAATATCAACGTTACATCTTAAAATTAAGTTTGAATAAACCTTGATTTCGGCATTAGAATTAATATCTAGAATCCGTCAATTTCATGAACATGTCATGTGCAACGATTCTTTATCACGGACAAGAAAATGACACCAAGTTAAATTTAGATCTTAAAAATCTATTAAGAAAAAGTTATCGCTTAAATTCTTTGACATGAAAACTTCTTATTTTTCTAAGCGATGTGCTAAATATACTTCTTTACATCACTTTTATTTTTTACTCCCCGTCTCATCTTGTCACATAAGCTATATTCTTTATTTTTACACTAAAAAACAAAATTAATTCATCTAATTTAATGTATTTGAGAGAGGAGGGAGTACATTTAAATTCTAAGGGGTGTGGGATACATTTAGCATATGAAATATTCTAGTCTTGCTACTATTTTTCTTCATTTTGCTTAGCACAATGTCTTAAACACAATGAATGTGTCTGGTTTCTCTTTAATAAAGTAACCTATGTAACTCAGAGTGATCATTAACATAAACAAACACATAACTTTTTCTTCCCATTTTCTTCAATTTAACCTGCATAGGTCCCACTAGATCCATGTGTACAAGATCTAGTGCCTAGGTGGATAATGGGTTTTGTAGTAATGGATGGCATCTAGTTGTTTGTTATCCTTTATGGCATGTTTTCATGTTTTTTTTTCCTTTGTTAGTTTTTGTCTTCTTTCTTGTGACAATTTCTGCAGCAAGGAGGTTCCCTTATTATATTGCTATAGTTTAAGTCCTAACTCCTAAAGCTTCTAACACTAGAGATCAGGTTCTTGTACATTAGTTAGATCACAACATTGTGGAGAGAATGGTTTGTTGTAGTTATCACTTAATATCGTTGTAACAAAAAGCCCACGTAAATCGAACCAAGATATTGCTCGTTTCGCTCCGATGGGTTGCTATCCAGGAACTCAAGGTTTTGTTTTCACCCTGCGAGTTGCTCGCATAGGGCAAAATACGTCTTGGTAGAGGAGGTTTCCACCCCCTTGTAAGGAAAGTTTCATCATCAACACAACGTTATTGATTAAATGCTTTGCATTAATCTTTGAAGAACTTTGCATCCTTGTCTTCATCAAAATTGGATTGTATTTTAAGCTTTCTACTATCATGAAATTTCATAGATTGTGCATATTTTCCCAATGAAGATCTTTTATAACTAGGACACCCCATGAATTTGATACGCAAAATGTTAATTGCCCATAATCCCATGTTAGTCATTGAGAAAAAAATGTCACTTGCCAATAATCTCCATGTTTTAAATCATTGAGAAATTAACAAATGTCACTTGCCCATATTCCATTGTTTGAAGTCATTGAGAAACAAATTAATGTAACTTGCCCATGCTCCTCATGTTTGAAGTCAATGAGAAACTCATAGGTTTCCGTCGTGTGCGCATAGTACCCGTTGTCAGAGTTGATGAGGGAGTGATTGCTATGTCGATATGTAAAAACCCTAAATGATCTATCAACAAGGAAACATGTTCTCAAATCCAAAACCACCTCCATTAGATTTATCAGAAAACCTTTCGGCTCTTGAACCGAAAATCTTTAGGTGCACGCATTGATAACCCTCCGCATCAAGCACTAGAAAACCCTACAGCTCCTAAACCGAAAACCCTCAGATACACATACTTGAAAACTCTTTGCTTTAAGCATCAGAAAACCCTCTAGTTCAAATAAGAAAACCTACGAGTTCAAGTACATAAAAAACTCTCAGGTTCAAGCACTAGAAAATGAGCCGATAGAAGAATATGATTTTGATTTGCACAAAAGGTTATTATCTACATAACAACCTGTTTTTCAATCCACTTGAAGAAGACCAGAGAAAAGAAAGTGCTTGATGGATTCTTGAATTTTTAGTTTATTAAATAATTACTTTAAGTTATTTAATGTAATTATGTAATTTAAAGTTTTAGTTTATTTAAGATTAACATTTAGTTTATATAAGTGTTAACCTTAGTTAATGTAATTTGCCATGTTTACATAATTTCCCATTTGTAGGATATAATTAAAAATATTTTCATTAAATAATTTAAAAGCAGCAGTAGTGTAAATGAATATTACTTGAGCGGTGGTGAAACTATGGTAAAAATGGAGAGGGACGGTATTCCCCTAGAAGATGGCAAATGGGTTTCAAATGATGTGTGCAACGACTATGACTATAATCGTGACACCAATGGTGGTAGACCGTGGTGCTTGTTGGAGCATTAGTGATGCATTAGTGTTTATTTAGTTTATGATGATCACAAGTATATTTAGGATCTATTCAAAGATGCATTAGTGATAAATGATTCAAATACATGATATTTATACCCACCGAAAGGGTATGTGTTCCTTGGGGATCAAGAAACCATTTCCGTTATTAACTAACTTAACCAACCCATACTTATGTTAATAATAATACAAACAACTAATAATCTAACTAAGGTTAAACTAATTTAATGTTTAACTTAGGATAAATCAATAATAAACCAACAATTTATATACTATTTATTTACTTATTATTATTATTATTATTATTATTATTATTATTTTAATAAATGCATTTTGGTCGATATACTAAACTAAATAGAAAAAATAGTGTGTGTTTTTACTATAGATTGAAATGACAAAAGAATAAAATGATAGGAATTAGAAGAAAGAGTTTGACAAAACCATAAAGACAAAAAGCATAATTTACTCTAATACTTTAAAATAAGCATTTTGCTTTTTATGCGTACAAATGAATTGATTATAGTTATTATATAAAACTAAATTATTATATTAAAAGTATATAATATAATGATTTGAGGGTGGGACAGTAGGTTATAGCTGGATGGAAAGTGAGGACGACAAAATGTAGCTGTATTAGATGTCTCCCACAAATCAAGGAACACAAACTCCAAAGCCTCCAACGCTGCCATCAAAGCTAGAGATGGTAGTCTTTTATTCTCATTTGATTTGATTTCATCGAATATAAAGAATATTAGGTATACAAAATAAACGTAAATTGAATTTTAATAAGGTTAGTGAATTTAAAAAATTAAAAAGTATCGTGTGTATTAGATTAATTAGTTGTTAATTTATTATTGTGTTTACATATTAGAGATACACAACAATGTTATTGCATCATTATATTTTTTATAAATTTATTATTTAAAAGAACACAAAAGTATTCAGAAAAACACAATAACTAATAAAAAAGACTATAAACTTCACTAAAGACACAATGTCGAGATATGAGTATAAAAACATAAAGTTTTTTTATATTTTTATACAAAAAATATTGTTCTCGTTTTAAGATAAAAAACCATCGTTTTTATTGTATAATTTATAAAAAATAATATCATACATAAAAGTTATGAACGTTTAAAAAATGATATTCTGAAAATTTATCATTTTAGAAAAAAAAACATGATAGTATTAAGAAAAATACAATAACTAACAAAAAAAACATAAAGAACTACACTAAAACACACTAACGAGATATGAGCTTAAAACGCAAAAAATAATTGTTTTTTTTTATATAACAATACCGTACTTGTTTTAAAGATAAAAACGATGGTTTTTATGGTGCAATTTTTATAAAAAATAATACCATACATAAAAGTTATGAACATTTAAAAATGAGGAAACTTATAAAAAGTCAACAAAATTGGCTTCCTAAAATTACCTTCTAACAAATTTTTGTAACATATCGTATTTTTGTTAATTATAAAAGTTAGTTTCGTTTATTCTTTCAAGGGCCATTGTTGTCAAACTTGAAATTTATGGTGGAATTAAGCTTATTTTCCTAGTTGTTATTAAAATGTAATGTATGAAAGCTAATAATTAAAATATTACAATAAAAATGATTATGATAATACTAATAATGGTAACAATAATAATAAGGTATAATAATGATAATAATACTAGTAATACTAACTAAAATAATAATAACAACAATAATAATAATAATAATATTAATAATAATAATAATAACTAAAATACTAGTAGTATAAAAAAAATTATTAATAATTTATAAAAGTTTTTAATAAAGAATAATGATTAAAACTTTAATTTTATCTAAGTCAAGGGGGAAGTTTTGTTAATTTTTGAAACTTTAAATAAGAGTTTGAAGTATAAAATGATTCCAAAATAAACTAGAGGGACCATTTGTGTAATTATTAAAAACCCACCCAACACCCTTTCTCTCTCCCCGTGAATCCGGCGGCCGCCGCGACCACCTCCGGCCGAGGTCCGGCGAGCCCGAAATCGCCTATAACCGCCAAAATTGGATGCCAAATCGATTTCCATTCGCATCCTAAAACCGATTCGAACACTTTATGAGCCTTAAATCGTGATTAAAGGGGGTCGATTGGGCTTGAAGACGTTCGACATCAACACGTTAACCGTTCGTTCATTAAACATTAATAATAACCACATTAACTCAATCTAATCGAACGCTTATCTAACTCTAATCGAATTCAATCACCAATTTCGCCTGGAATCAACATCAACATCCCCTCCAATTCCTTTTGTTCCGCGACCTGCAACCCTACCAGAACCTAATCTCCGAACGAATTGAACCAAAAATCGACATAGGGCTTTGCATCGAGGGCATCACGCGAAGCTATCCACCAAATCAATTGGATTATCATCAACGATTGCCACTGGAATTGGTTCTTGTATAGCCGCGACTGTTGTTCGAGTGTTCATTATCAATTCGTTATCAATCGGGTAAGTTAATTACATCAATGAACTCGGTTTGATGAGGGGAACAAAAGCCCCAAACTTAATTGGGTTCACAATGTTGTTTTGACCTTCGATTTGGGGGTAAACAATTCTAGGGTTCATGAGAATCGGGTGGGATCTTGTGTCAGTGTTTTTAAGGTTTAAGAACCTAATCTAAACGCGGCTGAGAGCCTTTAGTTCACTGGTAAAACACACGACCACTAAACAAGAGGTCCCCGGTTCGAATCCGGGGAACCTCAAGTATTTTTTTAGGGCCTTTTTGGCCTTCAAATTTAATGTTAAAAATTTCTAAAAATTATGAAAAATCATTTCATGAACTTTGTTTCTTTTAAAACTATTTAATCATTTTTCTGTAATTTATTTATAAAAAATACCTTTATATTTTTATTTAATATCCTAAAGTTAATAATATAGTTAGCATATTTTTTTTATAAAAATTTAGACTTTAAATAGTAGTTTAATTTACACGAACTATTATTTCAAACATTGCCTTTAAATTATTGTTTAATTTGTGTTCATTTTTATTTAATTATAAAATTATCTAAACTTTATAAACATTACAAAATTATATTCTTAATCCATATATTTATATAAATTATAAATAAAATCGTTCCCACGAAAATATAATTGAGTTCTTATTTGGCAAATATAATCAACAAAACCCCAAACATCAAGTTGATTTCCTAGTCCTTGTTAATTCATTAAACTTATTGTAAAGCTTTAATCTTGTAAGCATTTATATTTAGGTGTCTTGTGACGATACATCTTGGAGCGACGTTTGTTATTATTCTTATTAATCTCCATTCTTGCACTTATTTTAACAAGTGAGTTTTCCTTGTCCCCTTTTTATAATTTCACACTTATTTGGGGTGAAACATGATGCTTATATTACATACACGTTTAAACATTTGAGACTTGTAATGCACATGCAATTCTACTTATTATTTGGTCATGGTTATTTGTGTATTGTAAGTGTTTATATGAGATACATAGTTTGTTTACAATCATTAACTATTGCTAGCCTGGCGACGTCTTAGATCTTTGGGCCTGACAAGCCTATTTGGTACTAAAGTCGAGGTATTGCCGACTCCTAGGGGCCGTACGCTTGTGCACTAGAGAATCAAATACACTTAGCCAATCTTTTATACTTGTAATCAAGTCGAGGTTTGGTTGTAACGATATGTGTTCTATAACCTTACTAGCTTATAATCCATGACATGAATTGCTACTTGTAATCTTATTATGTATGAAAACCTGAAAACTCACCAACTATTTTTAGTTGACTCTTTATTTTCATCATGTTTCAGGAAATCCCCAAGATTAAAGTGTCTTTTGAAGCTTGCAATAAGACTAGGATTTGGACCTAGTTAAATAAACAAAACGTTATGTTATGTTTTGAGATATGTTGAACTTATTTCTTTTCGTGACTTATGGTTGTATTTCATTTTAAGACTTATGATAATAATATTTGCAATTTAAATATAGCGTTATGTGGCTGTGAACAATCTTAACCCTCACATCTCGACGTTTCCGCCGTCAAGGTTGGGGTGTGATATTTTTTTTCTACAATTTGATATTAACTATTGATTAACAAGATTGATGGTTGGGATTACTTGTTACACATGTTACTATTAAAAGCCTTTGTATTTGAACCTACCTCTTTTAATAACTGAAACCATAACTTATTATACGATGATAATTAATACTTGTAGTTTTGCTAATAATAATTCTAACTTTTGTTTTTTTATCAAGGATAATGCTAATAGCATAATTTTGATTGACACTAGATTTTCAATTTATTTCATTGCATGTTTCTCTATTTCAATTACAATCATCATCGTGAGCAAAGTCAAGTGTACATCAAGTGTAATCAAATATTGTTTATGCTACTATGATTATCCATGGTAACAAAAATAAAAGTTAAGATTATCAAATAATACGTCATAATTTGAATAATTGAAATTCAATTTCTCAAAAACAAATTAGCTTCAAGCGAATATTCAAGTGATAAATTGATGTATGCTTGAACTAAATGATAGGGGTTTTAAATCCTAAAAAATGCTTGTGTGATGATTTTAAAATAGAACAGGTGTGAGTAAAAAATATGTGTTCGTTGATAAAAAAAATAAAGTAATACCATGTATGTCGATTATTATATGTTTCATTTTGAATATTATGGAAAATAAATGCAATAAAATGATAAACATAAAAACAAAAAATGAAGATAAAACAATAAAAAGAATAAATGGTACATCCTTTAATATTCATCATTTAAAAATATAGAAATAAACACCGGGTTTGCTACATGACGAAAAGGTCATTTTCCCATGTCCATACTTCTCTTATATTCGATTTATCTTCGCTATACCCTCTTTCTTTTCACCCTCTTATTCGGTTTGCTTTCTCACTTACATCTTGAACCAACGATGTCACCATTGTTTGTTGCCACAACACCACCATTGGTAGTTATCATGTAGTAGGTTGACAATGAAAGAAAAATAAGTTAGGAAATGACACAAAGAATCCCTATTAACCCTTTTCCTTGATTGGAAAATGAAGGAGAAATAAGTTGTCATCCACTACCATGGGCCACTTATCATGTAGTAGGTTGACAATGTTTAAAAAAAATCAAATTTTAGTGATTATAATTTGCAATCTATTAGGTGTCATTACTTAATATTTGATTTCAAATATCAAAATAATACTTGGTGAAGTGTTAAGCATTGTTAAGATTCTAAAAAGGTGTAGAATTAGACAATGAATGCGTTAATTTAAATTAGTATGAAACAAAAATTGGAAAGTTTGAGATGTTTTTATAATGCATGTGAAGAATCTTGGCACATGGTGGGGTCAATGAGAGCTTTGTTGTTCATAAGTCTTTATACTTCGGTTATTTGAGTTCTAAAATAGTTAATGTCCAACCTCTTTATAGAAATCAACCACCACCATGAAAATCTACACTTCATTCTTGTTATGATAATTGTTTTTCTTTTTGAACGGAAAATATTCGAACCATCTTCGAAGAATGGATGTTATTTTAATCGTGCCAATCTATTCGTTTTCCAGCTGAGACCATACCCCAACTCCCTCGGGAAGAAACCACTGCTGAGAAAACCCCCTTGTTCAACTTTGCGCAATTTTGCTCAGAATGAGATTTGAACCCATAACTTCTCTATATTTACATGTTATGTGTAACTCACCTTAACCAGTTAAGTTAAGAATCATTGGTTCTTGTTATGATAATTGTCATTTTCTTTTCTTTTCAAAATTGCCAACGCAATAGGTTATTTTTATGTACTTTCTTATATTATTACTATTGTAAGTTTGTAACTAGTGTAATGTTGTTAATGTTATATTTTGAGACTATAATTCATCTTTTATTTTATAAAGTTGATAATATTTTGCTTTTATTTAATTACATGATTTTATTATTTTGTTAATATGAAACTAACCCATTTTTAAAACATAAAAGTTCATGTAATGAAATAGTAATTTCATCTACAACAATTTAAGTCATTAAACTTTTAAAAAAAATTATTCTCATTTTTAATGAGTTATACAACAACCCACATGAATTACGCGCAAAGATGTTTTATGTTAACTGAAACAGATAACAATTTTGAAACATATTAGTCAAGTATAGAGGATAAATATGTAGACATTAAAATACAATAACTAACATGAGATATCAAGATAAATATGTTACCATTTCATTGCATTAGACTAAAAAAAAAAAAAGAGTTACATATATCCCACTATAAACTTCATCAATTATATATATACCCAACTTAAATTTTAATTATATATATCCCCTTGAAAACTTAGTTAATTACATATATACCCAAATTAAAAGTTTAATTACATATATCCTCTTCTAAAACTTAGTTAATTACATATATACTCAAACTAAAAGTTTAATTACATATATCTGATTTATTAAACATAAAAATAACTTATATAATTAGTATTTTACTTTATTTTTATTAAACAATAAAATTATGTTTTTCCTGCTTACTTGCTTTTTGGGTTTTGATTATTTATTGATATTTCTATACTAAAGTATTTTTTAGGTATTTTGTTTTTTTACCTTTTTATGCTATTTTTTTCGGTACCTGTACTAGAAACTTACAGTCTCATTATCCAACATAAAATTATATGTTCGTATCATGTTGGATAACATGACTAGAAGTGTCTCGTACAGGAACTTTAAAAAGTTAACATCAAAAGGTAAAAAAAAATAAAAAAGAACATAAAACAACGTTATTTTAGTATATTAGTAAATGATCCAAACTCGAAAAGCTAGTAAAAACGAAAAACATGATTTTATAATTTATTAAAAACAAGAATACAAATACTAATTATATAAGTTATTTTTAATAATAATAATCAGATGGATAAATATGTAATATTTATGTTTAATAAAGCGGATATATGTAATTAAACTTTTAGTTTTGGTATATATGTAATTAACTAGGTTTTAAAAGGGGATATATGTAATTAAAATTTTAATTTGGGTATATATGTAATTAACTAAGGATTACAAGGGGATATATGTAATTGAAATTTTAAGTTGGGTATATATGTAATTGATGATGCTTGTAGGGGGAAATATATAATTCTCCTAAAAAAAATACTTCTACACTTATTAAGAGTTGTAATAGAAATTTGAAAGAGATTTAATAGGTGATGCAACTAAGAAAAACAACTCCATCAATTGGAAAGGACTATAAATGGACGTATACCCTTGTTCCTTGTGTGTTTATGTCTCAGTTCGGTGTGTAAGTTTTTTCTTAGTTTTTTTTTCTAATGACCCTAATATACTTCTATTCTATTACAAATTTAATCTACCACTTTACATATATCTCAAGTAAAACTTAAACCCATCATCTTAAGGATAAAGACATACACCTTTACCACTAGGTTATGCTAGTGGTTGTGTAAGTTTTATCTTACTTTGTGTTCATTGAGATCTGTAAATGACATATAAAAGTGATTGGTATGAATCGAGTTTCCTTCTCTTTAATTTTTTTTAATGTAGGGGTTACACGGATCAAAGGGTCAAATGACTTACTCTAACGAGGGTGTTTGTTATGTGCATGGGATGATGTGGTGGTGGTACGTGCAGCAATGTGGCGTTGTCGTTCTTGGCTACGTGGGGTGTTTAGGTTTATTTTTTTCCTCTCCCATAAATAATACTTAATAGATATGATTTGACTTGCATATGAAAAGAATGTTTATAGTTGTTTGAGGGTAAAATGAGTTTTTGAAGAAATGACAGAAAATTGATGTGTCATGCTAACTAGCATGTGGGAATGCCGATTTTCAAGCTCTAGCGTTAGGGACATTCTCATATGGTCCTAATTTGAGGTTAAAATCAATTATTGATTGTATATAGCGTACGAGACAAGTGTCTAGTATATTAGACATATCTTAATGTACAAGCTGTTATGCTTGTTTCAAAATTAGTTTTAGCAGTTCAAGTTTTTACCTTAGACCATATTGATAAACGAATTATCAAAGATTCTGTTAAAAATATTCTAACACAAGTAGATGCTAGTCAATCCATCTGAATCGCCAAATAAAACTTTAAGAGAACTTGATTGGTTTTACCACACTTCAATAGGCTTCGTAAGCACCCCCTCTCCTTTTTGCACACAACTTGATTGTTTTTCACATTCAATATTTAACATCTAATAATTATTATTTCTTCAAATAGTAATAATTATATTTTGAGATTATTAATAATTATTTTTTAACAATTACAGAAAAAAATACTGATTCAAACACAAACTTTATTCATGTTATTGTGTGTTTGACCTTATAGGATGTGAATCCAAGGATCGTCAACAGGAATTATCAGTGTCGGTTGATGGCAAGTCAACGTTTGCAGAATCAACGTTGATTTGGTTTAATTGTTTTAAATAACTTTAAATATCAATAAATGATCAAGAACACACGTAACAAAACACAATTAATGATTAATCAGTATTTCATCAAAACATGTTAATGATTACAAATATAATGAATGAATGATATCAAAGTATGCTATGATGTGACGGCTGCTAGGGTTTGATTGAGAGACTTTGAAGTGATTGTCGTATTGCTATTGCTGTTGTCGATCAATCAATCGTCTAACACAATCGTGCTTGAATCGAAACCTAGGATCCATATATATAGACAATGATGTTTCAGTTATAGGAAACACCGGATCTCTTGGGATTTGATTTGTTTCAGTTAAGGAATCATCGGATTTCTCGGGATTCGCATAACTGCCTTGTTGACTTGTAACACTTGTATTATACAGAGTGTTTGGACTCCGCAGGAATAGTCTTCAGTAGGAATTTGATCTTCCGCAGATGATTTGTTCTTCCGTAGATGATTTGTTCTTCCGTAGAATTCTTGTTCTTCCGAAGGAGTCTTGTTCTTCCGAAGGAAACTTGTTCTTCACTTCTGGTTGTTCATCCGCAGAAGATCTTCGGATGTATAATTACTTGTAAGAAATATATCTACGGAAGAACAAAATGTTCATCCGTAGATGTTTCTTACACTTGGTCAATTTCATAAATTGACCAATTATAATGTTTGTACCTGCAACCATACATAAATCAACACACACATAAATGGGTTAACCTATATATTTAATGCATACATAATAATGAATTACAAATATTCATTACAGATATTAATTCAAGTACTAAGCCTATACATAATGAACTAGATCTACTGATCCTAGACCTAACATAGGATCATATGTCAGAAACAATGTGATCATATGTTGTTTATCAGGCATATAGATCCAACATTCTGCCCCTCGAAGTCCATCGAGGCGTTGCCTACAACACCGCCATGGGGCGGTGCTTCGTGAAACCTTTCGTGGTTACCTAGCTAGAACCTTTACTTATCAAAATTAGAGAAACTTTGATCAAGTGTGCAATCCACACCTTCCAACTCAAACAATGTTTATTTCAAATTTTTATTTAGTTTTAAACAATCCAGTTCTACTAAAATAACATTGATGATACTAAATCACCCACAGAGAATTCATATATAATATGTTAGCACTCATCGGTATATTACTAACAAACGGTCAAAACCACAATAGAAGACTTTCATTAATAAAAAATTTACAAATAAACCATTTAACAATAATACAGAGGAATTTTCTGTAAAAATTTTACTTTTCGTCATTAGGACAATAATGCATCTCATTGGCCAATTTTATTAATATATAACTTTACATTACAATATCTTACCACCTTCAAGGTACAAAAGATATGATTTTACATTAATAACTCATTCAAAACAAGTTTATATAGGTTTATTAACCATAATATAAGGTTAATTCTCATATTGTTTGCTACAAAACAAGCATATACTCGCAAGTAACAGTTATAAAACCTCATCACACTTTGTAAAGCATACAACTACAACTACGGTATATAGTCATTTAAAATCTTGCTAGTTAATGAAGCAAATTGTGATAGTAGTTACCTAAAGAATGTAAGAATGTAGATGTGTGGATCTTGTGGTATCTCTTCACTAGCAATTGCATAGATGTTGCAATGCATTGCCTAAAGTGTTATATAGAACCAATGGCAATTTTTTTTCACTCATGACTTGAAGAAGATTGAAAGCATTGTTATTCAATATACTTGTTGAAAGTAAAAGTTCTAAGTATTTACTTATGAAGAGACTTCCTAGTTCCTACCTCCACATTATACATGTTTATTCTTTTCCCTTTGTTACAATATTGTTCCATTGGCTCTTTCTCACAAGATTTCTAGTGAGTCAACATTTCCAAAACACAATAATAAGTTTAAAGAAGAACACGTCTTTTATTTAATGGACATACAAGAGGAAGTGAATTTTCTTTGCCCAAAGATAGACAATTCGACATTTTGAAAAGTCTAACATATAACAAAGTGAAAATCTATATTTTAATTGGTTGTGTAATTCTAGGAAGTAAAAATACTTTAATTTTTTTATACGATGAACACATACTATTATCTATTGTTACTTTATGAAGTTTAAATCTCCATCACGATAAACAACAGATGTCATCAGGCCAAGACACGATCAAGTTAATAACACTTTAAATTGTAATAAGAAGATAATACTTTTGAAAATGGTAGGTCTTTTCTCTAGTCATTAGAGCTAACATTTGGTTCAAAGATGAAACCTACTTAGTCATATAGAATACCAGGTCAAATTATACTCTTTGAGCCAACCAATTACATTTACTTTGAACACGACTTCAATTGACGGTGACTTTTCAAATAATAAAAGTCAACCCAATAGAACATAAAGTTAAAGGTCCTACAAGGGTATGTTTACCATTATTATTTTTTTTTTAAATATGTTGTCTAAAACTAAAAGCATAAGATTTATTTAGTTTATCATCAATTTCATTTCATTTATACGTGGAAGTTTTCATTGGTGACCTTAAAGACTAGTTGTGTATTACACATAATTGTAATGTTATATATTTTAGAAAGACTAACTCACATATACTTTAATCATACTTTTAAATGTACAATTTATGTATCTTATGGTGTCGTTGGTACTGTTAGGCTAGAGGTCTTTGGTTCTTGTAGTATTAGACGGCGCTCTCTTTAAAACGATAAGTTTTGTATATAACAAATCTAGGGTTACACTATATTATACATTTTAAACTTTTTTATTTGAATTTCTAATACATATTTATAGTTTGTACATTAGTTTTGGATAAAGGAAGTCCTTTAAAGTACTTAATAGGTACAAGCTGGCAAAATTGAAGAAGACCCATGTGTTATATAGAGAACAATGAGACATTATGTAGGGCAAGACAATCTTAGCCAAGTAAGAGTGACCCAATATTGTGTGGACAAATTGTTTGGTTTGCTGTTAACCATAATATGTTTTTCTATATAAAGAACTCTTGATTATTAGTGTAATAAATCACATCATATATGATATTTGGTTTCATATCTAATTCACTATGTACTAAATGTTGAAAATGAACTAGATTTAAAATGGAAAACTTGTTTCCAAAGTGGTTAGAAATTAGAAGGTGAACCTTGAACCTAAAATAATTTGTTTCCTAAAAATGTTCGATAGATGCTCTTGTTCTATTCGTCGGTATAATTTGCTTAGTGTTAAGCATGTTTTATGTCTAAGTTGTATCATAGAAAATATATATGTTTACTAATCCATTAACAAATCAACAAGAGAGAATATATCTTAATTGTTAAGTCTTTTTTACGTCTATGTTGTATCATGAAAAACAAATGTAATAGATCAATGAGAAGTGATTAAGTGAATATATATGCTTCTAAGTGTTAAGCCTTCTTTACATCTCCATTGTATCTATAAAATTAGATGTTTATTGATCCATTTACAGTATTTTACGGAAGTAAACCACAATACATAGCCTAGATTTTCTCAGACCGTTGATACTCATCATATATTGATTTTGTCTATCTCTTATATTGTTAGATGTATGATGATTTGTGTTAGTATAATCTTTTTGCTTTGTAATATATTTCACTATGAATAGTCGTTTGATATTTGCTAAAAAAATCTACAAAAAAGAATTCTTGTGTTTTGTGATGGAAATAAAAATATAAACTAGTATGACTCGTAATATAACTTGTCCAGTAGATCCTGACGTCTATAAAAATTATAGGAATTTTGGACAATAAAGTGTAGGATATTGTCCTCAAAGAAATTTGGTGAGGACGACTACTTGATTATGTGATACTTGATTCTAGGATTATGACCTTTTAAGTGCAAGAAATTCATCTTAGTAAAAAATATTATAAGGTCATGAAGTGATATAGTCGGTGAAATTTCAATTTGGTGACTTTTCATGGAAATGTCTATGAAGTAATTGCACATGTTCATCTCAATTGGATAAAAGTTTTGAATGTTAAAGTCACACACCAAAAGAAATGACGAATGCAAAAGTTCATGGGTTCAAAGCTATCTTATAGCATCAGCAACATTGATCTATACAGAAAAAAAAATGACTGATGTAGAAAAGAGATAATCAAGAGAGGGAGACCCATAGTGGGCAAACACCATCCGTTGAAGAAGTAGTAAACCTTTATAGTCGTTCAGGACATTGAAAAGAGAAATGATATTTTTTTAAACACAACGGGTATGGTTGATGTGGAGAAACATATGGGTGAACCTATCTAAATTAGAACTTACCTTCTAAATAGGATACCCATAAAAGAAGACATGACTTAACATGACTTGTGGAAAGGTTGGAAATTATCCTACAAACACGTGTGAGTTTGTCTAAAAATATCTAATTTTGTATATTAACATTGTTACAAATTGAAATATATATATATATATATATATATTTCCTTTTATAAAATATATTATTGTTTTTCAAATAATAATTTTTAATCTCCGAGATTAACCTTAAGTTCTTATTTATTGAAGATTATTTCATCTAGCACATTAGAAAATATACAAGCACAAAATGTTACATACATCAAATATAGAAGATTAATAACCAAACGCCAGATAATCTGAAAGTTGTAATTTCAATTTAATAAAACTCAGAATCAATCAAGAGCAAGTGTGAATTTTTGATAAGTAGTACCTCTAACAAAAATAACACATCTATACTAAAGGGATTGGGGCAAAACTACCTTTTGGCAATTATCTTTTGAATTCAAAATTTTTAAAAAAAACTGTGCCTGTTCATCCGAATTTTTGTTAAACATTTGCCCTCATGGAGCTCACATTGGTTAGGGCTCAACAACACCACCCCCCCCCCCCCCCCTCCACACTCTCTCCCTCCCACCCCAGCCCAAGAATCGATGATGTGTTAAATACAAAAACTCATAATAAATTCAACGAGTGTGCACTTAATATCCTTAACTTGTTTGATTTACTTTGGTCAACAAATCAATCAAGCTACACTAAAGTTTCTCTTATTCTTCTGCTAATTTAATGTAATATTTGATTAACTTAAAAAATCATAATAGACTACAAACTTATGCATAAATAAAAATGTCAGGAGGATTGAATTTTTATCTTAGTATATTATACATATACAATATTCAAATATTCATGGATTGAACCTTTGCTATTATAGTGAATACATGATATGATACAAATATTCAAATACATGATATAATACATGATATAGTATTCAAATATTATAGTGAATACATGATATAAACAAATTGTTACATACTTATATAATCTTACATATCTTTTACTAGCATTGTATCATAATTCTTCATAAACATACCAGCTAGTGAATTTAATGTCATAAGTTTGAACCCCCCCCCCCCCCCCCCCCTTTACCGCAAAAAAATCTTGTAGCCATTAATAATGCTTGCCAATGAGCTCTTCCGACATATTGATATAGTCGATTTACTTCGGCAACTGGTGGTTGTCGTCCTCGAGGGTCGTCAAACTATTAATTGAATGTTTAAATTTCATCTAAAGTATAAATATACCTGGTCTATGAAAAGGCACGTTAGTACGTCACCAAACTCGACGTACCATCGCCGCTATAAAAGCATTGATTATCAGGAAATAGGAAACTTAAACTAGATCGACATAAAAGTAAACTTTCGAAGTCTAATTAGCATAAACAATTGAATAATAGTCGTACGAAATAAGTTGTTCAGATTTTGACCAAAACGTCAAAATCTCACACCGCTCCCCCACACCCCTTTATAAACCCATTCTTTCAATCCACCTTCACTTTCAACAATCACCACCACCACCACCACCACCACCACCATGTCCTCCGACCACCGTCACACCACCACCCCACCACCACCGCCACCACCACCATCACCACCACCCACCATCACCACCACCCTCTACCACACCCCCACCGGCATCTTCGCCGTCACCTGGTCCCGCACCCTCTTCGCCCGCTCCCTCCACCTCCACCTCCTCCCCTCCGCCACCACCGACGACGACGACGACACCACCTCCACCACCTCCTCCGCCACCACCACCGCCGCCGCCACCGCCTCCTTCCACCTGCAAATCAAACCCCTCATCTTCTGGAACCGTTACGGCACCAAAAAGATCCCCATCTCCCCCAACTCCTTCATCCACATCCACTACGACCTCTCTCGGGCCAAATTCGGATCCGGACCCGAACCCGTTTCCGGATTCTTCATCGCCGTCACCGTCGCCGGACAAATGACACTCCTCATCGGAGATTCACCCAAACAAGCATACACCAAATCGAAATCAACCCAATCGAACAAATCCCAAATCACCATTCTCCGACGAGAACATGTCTCCGGCATAACCAACAAGAAATACACCACCAGATCCACTTTCAGAGGAAAAACAAGAGAAATCACCATCGATTGCACCAGAATCTCCGGCGACGATTCAAGACTCTACTTCTCCGTCGATAACAAACGAATCTTGGTGGTGAAACATCTTCAATGGAAGTTTAGAGGAAATGAGAGAGTCGAAATCGATGGAGTTCAGATACAAATCTCGTGGGATGTACACAATTGGCTGATTGAAGACGATTCCGACGAGGGTTTCGCGTTGTTCACGTTCCGATTTGAGAAATCGGGGTTCGATTACCACGAGGACGATAAGCTTCTGGCCCGATTGAACGCGTCCGGGTCGGGTGGGTCTGGGTTCGGGTTCGGGTTGGAGATGAAGAAGATGAAGAAGGGGGTGTTGAAGAGGGCGAAGTCGTCGTCGTCGTCGTCGTTGTCGTTGTCGTCGGCGTCGTCCGGCGGTGGGTCGGTGATGGAGTGGGAGAGTGTGGAGGAGAGTGAGTTGAAGGGTCCCTCTGGTTTTTCGTTGTTGGTTTATGCTTGGAAGAGTTGATGATCGGAGAAGATGATCGGAGGGATGAACTCCGGCGACGGTGGGGGTTTTCCGGTGGGGTTTGGATCTTGGGTTTTGATGTACAGTGGGTAATTGGGTCATTGAATTTTAGGAAGCATTGTTGTTGAATATTATTTTCCTTTTTTTTTTTGGAAAGATTGATTATTATTTTGGTTGATGGCATTGACGAGAAAGGATTGTAACAAATAAAGAGAGATCATTGATTAATGTAACATAACTATTTTAACGGATAAATGTTACATTACTTATTATATTTTGTGTAATACGGTAAGGAGTCTGCTCTCGCTACAGGAGTGTTTGAAATTTACCCTGGAGCAAGGGGTTTTGAAAGTATCATTTTTATCGGTTTGCTTATATATTATTTCCTTAGATCTTATCAGTAGTCTTGTTGTAAAGGGGATGTACTAGATATGAATATGATTATAGTTGTAGTTATAGAAATTTATGTAATGTACGTTGCAATTAACATATATCATGCATGATAGATGAGCTTAAAATCTTGATCTTAAAGATAGATTCATTACTTTAATTTTAGATGATAATGTCGTTAGATCAAACTCGTAACCCTACCGCTATATAATTAGTAGTTCGAATAATATTTTTTGTTGGTTTTAATGAAATGGTATTTAGTTTTCTTTGTTATTTTATATATTCTTTTATTTTTTGAAACTTGTATTTAAGGGTTTTTTTTCCTTTTAAACAACCAAGCATTACCCTTAAATTATACATGTAAAACTTGTTTGTACCTTTCTAGTAGTTTTGTTAAGAAAAAAGCATTTGTGTTGTGTCATGTGTTTTATAACTTAGACCATCTGTGATGTGGCTCAATGTACCATTTTAATAGGTTTGTAAAAAAATAATATGAGTTACTTAAAGTATGACATACTTTATAAAAGTAAGTATTTAATATAAACTTTATTGACATTATGATTTTTATATCACTCTTTCCACATTATACATATAAAAAAATATCACTTTTTATTTTTATATCATTATATTGTAGCTTTTTTTTAAGGTTCGGTACATTGTTCATAGCTTTGATTGTAGTTCTTAAGCGGATAAATCAAAACCATAAATCTAGCTTAGATATCTAAAAGCAACTCATCACAAACCTTACAGTTTACATCCAACATCCCAAATAAAAAACTACTACGTTCTAGGACAAAGGTACAATGTTGTGATTTTCGACCTTATGTTGATAGGTCATCTTGCTATCTTTACGTATGTCGTGTAACAAGGACTAAAACACTCTTCTCTTTTAGTCTAGTGACTAAGCGTTTAAGTTTAGGGCTAATGGTCGATCAAGAATTAACGCGGGAGTGATCCAAGTGATTAGGCTTACTCTTTTGAGAGCCAACCCAATCTTCAAAATGGTATCTCTTATACACATCCGTAATCCATACACAAAGAAAAAACTACGCTTTTTAATACAAAGAAAAAACTACATACCTTAATAATGGTTCCATAACACAAACGTATGAACATATATATTTTTCTCTTTCTCTACTATACATTTACTCAACTCTTAAAATCACTACATTTTTATTCTACAGAATTAAAATTCATAACCATTTAGTTGAAAAGTATACCATTTTACCATCACATTTAGTTACGTTGATACCTATATACATAGATAGGTAGATACATATATGATTAATTATTTAAATTTTTATGAATAAACAGATGGGAAAACAGTTGGTTTTGAAAATCTGTCATGAGTTGTTTGTATATGATTGGGAACATAGTATTCGTTTTCTTGGGATTCCATTTTCTTACCAACCTCTCTCTTCCTCACAATTCTCCACGGTTTCCAGCACATGTGAGCTCCTTGTTTTTATACAGGGCCCTCTATTTTTTTATTATTTCTTGTTATTATTATTCTAAACGGTTGGATGAGGTAATTATTGCATGATCTTTTATTTATTTTATAAGATTATTATATAGTAAATATTTATATTTAGATATAAAAAAGGACATCAACAAAACAATGAAAGAAATTAAGGTCGACATGTATATGTAGATCAAGATCAGATGGGGCTCAAATAAGCGTGATTGATCTCGCTGAGTGTCGAGTGGTATTAAAATTTAGTAACATGTGATACATATTTGACGTGATGTAAGTCTTTGGTTTTGATCTAGCATCCTGTTATGTCCATCTAATTTATTTATAATATCCGCCATTGTTTTAAAGAACTAAATTTGCATATAAGAACACATCATAGTTTTAAAGGTTATCAAAATGAAAAGAATTTATGTATTTTGAATCAATTTATAATATCATATGCTGTTTTTCTTATTAAAAATATATTTTTTAGTTACATTTCACGTTTGTTGTACTTATAAAGAAATGTATGGCCTATGGGTGACCTTAATTATGTAATTGTGAGGATTATATAACAATAATGCATGGTTAAAATAAAATATACAAATTTTATATGATCATTGTAGTTGTTTCTTTACGGTTGGTTCTTGAGGGCGCATAGTGGATTTGATTATTATATAAATATCAACAATTTTGTTGAGCTTTTCTAGCAAGTTGTTGCAACTAACAAGACATGACAGGTTTATAACATTTTAGTTTAACAAGCATAATTTATAAACATACTTAATCGTTTGTAGAATAACTTAAAAATTGGTAAACAATAATCATGCGGGAATGTGAATATAATGTACAAATATTAAAACAGGTAATTAAATTCTAGTATCATGCTTATACTAACTTAGAACTCTCAATAAATCCCATCCCATTAATCATGGTTAGTTTTTACGCATATGTTGATAACTAAAAGTTTTCAGCTGTCATAATAATATGGTTTTAAATTCAGTTCAACTGTTTTACCTATAATCTAAAGGGTCAAGCTATATGAAAGCAACAATGTAGTCGTACATACATGTTGGTTATTTTGACTAGTTAAATACTTAATTTTTTTAACGATTAATTGTATCACTGACGGGTCACTGACCCACCGATCATCTCTATTACTTGAGTACGCAACTCAAGACTACCTCAAGAGGAAATACTTAATCACGCTAAGATAATCTAAAAAGCTAATATTACTAGGTGTGAAAGATGCCAAAGTTGATCATCATATATACATATTATATTTCGCAACAAAAAGTATGTGGGTTTAAAGCCTTTTTTAAATAATTAAAATGTAAGGGGTTTAAAACTTTTTTTTAATTTAAAGTGAGAAAAAAAATTATATCATCTCTTTTAACGTCCATTAAGGATTTGGCTAAAAATGAGTTTGAAGCCCACTTTAACTAGGACGTAGTAGCTTTAACGTCTCAATTATGTCCATATCATCAACTTTGAAGCCCCTTAGGGGCACCACTACGTCTAGTCTAAATGTGAAAGATACCAAAGTTGATCATGATATATAGTTATATACATATTATATTTCGCAACTTAAATGTGGCATGCACATACATTGATGGTCCATCTTAAGACGTTAATGTCACTAACCTATTCATCTAAAACACCATCATGGTACAAAGCATGCACTTTCACTTTTTTGTGATTTGGTTTATATATAGTTATACTGTTATACATTCATATTTTATATCTATTAGCGTCATAATATACATCATTACACATTTCACACCAATTTTGTGTACATAGAAAAATGGACCACTTCAACCATTCCCTTTACAAATTGGATTGTCTTCACTTTGTTTCCATGAGAGTTGGGGTCATTTTCTTTAAAATTTAATGGAATCATAATGATAAGACACATTCAAACTTGAACGACTAAATGTATATGGAAATTTTTAATACATGTTTATAGAATAAGCATACACGATGATGACATATTTTGTACATTCAATCAAACAAACTTTAAACCTTAATTATATATGTAATATTTAGGCTATGTGGGATAAAGCTCATTCTCAAGTTATCATGTAAGTTTGTTTCATGTGTTGTTTGTATATTTGATAGAGCTCCTGATAAATAGTCTGACCCTGTTGTAAGTTAGATGATCAAAGACTCTAACGAATTACTTAATTTATTAAATTAAAAAAAAACCATCTAAATATATGAATATTAAAAACAAAAAATTACATTAAAATATAAATAGAAAACATTACTTAATCTTTTTACAAACAATAAAGTATAAGTACTTTTTAATAAATGTTAGAGAGAAAGTGAGTGAAATGTGATGTTTTGTATAAAAATTAAAGATGAGTATATATAGTTAAAAAATAAAATTTATATTTTTTTTATTTTAATGAGCCTTTAATGGCGCTTTTTTTTAAAACCACAACTTTGCAACGTTCACTTGATCCGCGACCTGCCACGTCACCAAATCGCGCCACCCTGTTGCGGTGTGCGCGACAAAAATGGCATACACGTTAGTAGCACCCCCAACAACATATAGTTTTAGAATTAAAAAATTCTCTAAGTTAAAATTATAAAAATTTACCCGTCAGGGCAAGTTGTGAGATTTAAGTTCCTGAAATTAATAATTAGGTTGACCAAGTCTTGGATCCTTCACCTTAGTTTTTTGCTTCATGGATCCGCTCAATTAACTTTTCTTTACAATAGGAAACAATGAAACAACAAAAACGTACTACACAGTTGTATGTGAAATCATTATATATAACATTATACTAGAAGGATGCTCACGTAATACGGCGGGGTGACATTACAAAAGTCTATTATGTTTATTCTAAACTAAAATTTAAAACACCAAATAAATGGATTGTGTGTGACTACTTGTACACTTACGTATTAACTTATTGTATCTCACAAGTTAAAGATTGGTTTATCATAAAGTATACACTAAAACATTAAAAAAACACAGGTTAAATTATAGTTTTAAAAAGTTTTTAAACGTGATAGATTAAAATATATAGCTGAAATCTTAAACAAATTAAGTTTTTTTTTTTTAATTTATGGGTAGATTAATCTAAAGCTTAAAATTAAAATTAAAATTACAAAATATATATATATATATATATATATATATATATATATATATAATATATTATATATATATATATATATATATATATATATATATATATATATATATATATATATATATATAAAGTACACAACCTCACAATCATTCTCAAAACTCTCTCTCTCTCTCAACCATCTCTACACTTGAAATTCACATTCTGGCGACCACTACCAGCGATGTCTTCGACACCATCACCACTTACCACTATGATGTTTCTCTCACTCATCTTTATCTCCTTCCCTCTTTCTCTATCTCTATCTCATTGTTAAATCTTGTATGGATTCCTACAAGTCTGATGCAACCAAAACATCCAAAGTCTCTCTGCAAGCAATGCACTAAAGAACTGAAGTAGAATTGCTTCGGAAGCTTTGCACCATGCACTAGAAATATTCTAAGTGTAAAATCTTCCGAAGCCAAGACCAATATCTTCCGAGCCAAAAGTGAAGTCTTCCAAAGCTTCAGAGACAAAGTCTTCTGAAGCCAAATAGTGAAGACATATTTCTTCTGAAGACTTTTAGAGATATGCCTTTATCCGATGTACTTTACCATAAAGCTGGACCACCTTTCCGCTGCAACTCTGTAAAGTCACCAACTTACATGAGTTGGTGAAAGGTCCATGCTTTTGGTAACTGTACATTGAGGTCTTGAGTCCATGCTTTCTACTTTATGTACTTTTATCTTTTTTGTAATATATTAGGATGTTAGCTATGACATGTCATAGTCACAAGTCAAAAGGCAGACATGCCTTTTGATTCTACAATTGATTTTGTTTGTGTCTAGTCAATTGTATCCAGCTGGCTTTCAAAGTATAGCCAACTGTAGGTTGTAGTATAAGTATTCCATGTTCTAGTATCTTTCTTTATGCTTTGTAACACTTGTAATAGACTTGAGAAAGCAATATACTACATCCTTGAAACCCAATCTCTTGTGTTCTCTTGTTCTGTCTCTTTCTTGTTACTTGTGTTCTTAGTATCATTGTTGTGGTTAATCCAGTTTACTGTTTGATTAAGTTTGGTTAATCTCCTCTTTGTGTTGTTGTGTTGTAAGTGACCACCCTTCATCGGTCCTGCAATTGGTATCAGAGCATTTCAGGCTCTTGATATAAAATCTCACCATCTTAAGATCCCTCACACACACAAATACTAAACTTTCAAATGGCATCCATTTCAAAGACTGATATGGAAACTAGAACCATGAACAAGTCCCCACTGATCACTCTTGATGACTTTGATACCTGGTGTATGAGAATGGAAGGTTTCATCAGGTCTCTAGACTCAAGAATGTGGGAGTCTGTCGAAAATGGACCTTTCATACCCAGCACTCCTTCTGCTACTGGTGCTGGTATGATTCCCAAAGATGTGGCTAACTACTCTGATGAAGATAGGAAGCGAGTAGAGATTGATAGAAAAGCCATGACTGCTCTTCAAACTGCCCTTCCAAACTCTGTGTACAGAGGTTTCAAGAAGTGCAAAACAGCTAAACAGTTGTGGGATGCACTAAAACTGATGTATGAAGGCTCCTCTGAAGCCAAGGAGAACAAGAAGGATCTCCTGAAGCAGCAGTTTGAAAACTTCACCTTCAAAACAGGTGAAACCATGACTCAGCAATACTTCAGGTATGTTGAGATAGTGGATACCCTTGTGGATGGAGGAGTTCCTCTTGAAAACAAAGACATTGTAAGGAAGTTCATGTCCTCACTTACTAGGCAATGGACACACTATTGTGTGGTGATCAAGAGGACTGAAAATCTAAAAACTCTTACTCTAACTGAGTTATATGGGATTCTCAGTGGCTACCAGATGGAGATGAACATGCAAGGTTCATCTGGCAACTCCAACAATCAATTGGGTTCAGCCCTGCATATGGTTGAAAGGGATAGCATAGAACCCCAACATCATCTCATATGCTACCCTGACAACTCACCAAAGGGTCCTTTCATCACCTTCCCAGAGACACCCAGGGAGAACTACACTCAAGGAAGTCCATTCCAAGAGACAAGCTCTTCTCAAGCCTTTGTGTCTTCTGATGAAAGTTGTGGCAACTCTCTTTTCACTCTTGAAGACCTGGATTGTATCCATCCAGATGATCTGGAATATATGGAAATAGTTCAGCAGATGGCTCTTCTCACTCATAGAGCCAAGAAGTTCTACAAGAGAACTGGAAGGAGGTTTCCAAGCAATGCAACCAGTGGAAAGTTTGGCTTGGATAAAAGCAAAGTCAAGTGTTACAACTGTAACTTGATGGGCCATTTTGCTAGAGAGTGTAAGGCACCTAAAACAAATGGTGGCCAAGCACAAACTAGACCAAACTACACTGACAAAGCCCCTCAGAATGAGAAGCCAAAACAACAAGCTGTTGTTGCTGTTGAAGAAGGAGGCTTTGACTGGAGCTTTCAGGTGGAAGATGCTTCTCCAAACCAAGCACTAATGGCAGATCATGATGAGCCAAGGTATTGGAACATCTCTGTACTCCTGAATGCATTGCTAAAGTTAACAGATACAGGTCCTATAACTTGGAGATGAGATCTGATCTTGAGTCCTTAAACATTTTAAAATCTGATTTTAGAAAGTCTGAAAGATAGAGATTTCATTTCAGCTACAGATGAGCATACAGATTTTAGGACTGAGTCAAAGAGCTGAGAAAGCAGGGCAGAAAAGAGTGTTCTTGAAGAAGAGTTCAAGAACATGATATCCTCATCCCTGCACAACAAGATGTGTTATCAAAATAGACAGGGACTGGGATCCAATGAGATAGCTCCTCCACACACAATCTTGTCTGTAAGATCTCCTAGGTGTGAAACTTGTGAAGATGAGCTTCCTCTCATAGATCCTATAAGTAAAGAGGATGAAGAAGAGATAGTAAAGAATTCCTCTGAGAAGAGTGAAAAGGAGGATTCTAAGAAGGGCCACTATCCTTCTGAGGAGAAGAAGATTACTGTGATGACCAAGTCAATGAGAAAGAACTTGATCAGGAAGAGCAAAAGAAAAGCAAGGAAGACTCAAGAGATCAAGGCTACTTTTGACTCTAAGCAGAAACAAGTTTTTATCTCTGTAAGGTTTGAAGTAGCAAAGACTGAAGACATCAACCAAAATCTTCAGCTAAGTGTTCTGGTTCTTGTTCAAATCATCTCAGTACCAAGAAGAAGACTGATCTGCTGTGTACCACTACTGCACAGCCTGGACCATTAAACTCCAAGAACAGTTCCCAGCCCATAAGAACTGTCTCAGCATCTGCAAAGATGAAGGTGGAGAAGGAATGTGACCAAAGACAGTCTTGCTCTTATAAGGAGACTCTTGTGAAGAAGAAAATGTTGTGTGTCATGTGTGAAACTACCTCTCACATTGCTAAGGATTGTCCATACAATCCTAAAAGTACTGTCCATATGACCAAGACAAAGACTTCAAAGAGTTTCAAGAAGATTCAAGCTTTGGAAGGAAAGTTTGTTTCCTTCGGAAGCTCCAAATCAAAGAAGAAGGCAAATGGAAAATTACCTTCGGAAGAGAAGTTGGTCTCGGAAGAAAGGAATTCTTCTGAAGCACTGAAGTCTGCTGCAGTGACTACAAAATCTTTTGAAGGTTCAGTCATCAAAACTTCCGAAGTCCCAAAATCTTCCTAAGTTTTGAAGGTCAAGTCCAAGACTCCAAAGGTGGTGTGGAAGTCTAAGAAAGATCAAGTGACTAAAGTTTCTCCATCAACAACAACTCAAGATCCTTCTAGCACAACCATAGGATCTATTACTGTTGCATTACCTTTTATTATTCTTAGTGAGCCCAAGACAAATAAGGCTTGGGTTTCCAAATGTAACTAATTATTTTCTTTATGCAGGAACAGCTCAAGACAAACAAGAATGTCTGGATCATTGATAGTGGCTGTTCCAGGCACATGACAGGCAATATGTCACTACTCCATAACTTTAAGAGGATTGATGGAGGACCAGTTGCTTTTGGAGGAGATGAAGGTGGTTACATTTCTGGAAGGGGCAAGGTCACAAATGGTAAGCTCAGCATTGAAAAAGTAAACTTTGTCAAGGAGCTTGGGTACAATCTTCTGAGTGTATCCCAATTTTGTGATCAGAGTCATAACATGCTTTTTACTGAGCATGAGTGCATTGTTCTCAAGCCTGGAGTGGTCATTCCTCATGAGCACATCCTGCTTAGAGCCCCCAGGAAAGGGAACATGTACAAGATGGATTTGCAAGAAACATCTCCTCTGGAGAAGTTTCATGCTTTCTGTCTAAAGCAAATAGTGATGAGTCTTTCCTATGGCATAAAAGAATGTGCCATGTAAACTTTAAGAACATGAATAAACTAATTAAATATGATTTGTAACTGGAATGCCAAAGAAAGAGTTTACAAGTGATAATCATTGTGTTGCATGCCTGAAAGGGAAGCAACATAAGGTATCTCACAAGCCTAAGGAAAGGAACTCCATCACTACTCCCCTACACTTATTACATATGGATCTCTTTGGCCCCACCAGTGTAATGAGTCTAGGAAGGACATCTTATTGTTTGGTGATCACAGATGATTTTACAAGATTCACTTGGGTTTTCTTTCTTAGAACTAAGGATGAGACCCTAGAGATTCTGAAGAATTTCATCTTAAAAATTAAGAATCAAAGTGATCACAAGGTCAAAATCATAAGATGTGATCAAGGAACTGAATTCAAGAATCAAATCCTTGATGTATTTTGTGATGAAAAAGGTATTACAAGACAATATAGTGCTCCCAGGACTCCTCAGCAAAATGGTGTTGCTGAGAGGAGAAACAGGATACTAATTGAAGCTGCAAGAACTATGTTGTCTGACTCTAAACTTCCCATCACCTTCTGGGTAGAGGCAGTAAATACTGCTTGCTATGTGCAAAATAGAGTTTTACTAGTTAAGACACATGGTAAGACTCCTTATGAACTTTGGCACAAGAGAAAACCTTTCATTGGTTTTCTCAGGTCATTTGGATGTCCTTGCACCATCTTGAATACCAAAGATCAAATTGCCAAATTTGCTGAGAAATCAGATGATGGACACTTCATTGGATAATCTTCCCAAGCTAAGGCTTATAGAGTATACAACCTCAGAACTAGAATTGTTGAGGAGTCAGCCAATGTGACTTTCAATGAACACACACCCTGTGTGGCTGGTTCTGGTCCTGATTGGCTATTTGATCTTGATTTAGTTACCAACTGTTTTAACAAATCTTGTGAGAATATCTCAGGATCTGCAGAAAATTTAAATACAGGTGATCCTGATCCAAGATTTGAGCTAGGAAGACCTTCAACTCATACATCTTCAGCTCCAGTTGGAACTACTTCAGCAAATGAGGTTTCTATCAGCACTACAATGACAAATTCAGCTGATACATCTGGGGTGCCTTCAAATTCCAGTCAGAGGCTCCACAACCAGATAAAGATACCTCAATTGTGGAAGACAACAATGGTGATGGTGAAAGTGATCAAGAATTTCTTGATGCTAATAACCACACCATAGATGACAACATCAATGATGTCACACACTCATTGGATCAAGTCACTCTTGATAAGTTGGTAATGTGGAGGTGAATCATCTATGCCAGATCTAAATTTCTCAAATTTGGATCTTTCTCAGCAACTTGCTGTGATCCCTCAGCTTAGGATCCACAAGTCTCACCCCACCACAAACATCATTGGAGATGTTGTCACAGGGGTAAAACAAGAGGACAAACCCATGAAGCAAATGTTTGTCTTCACTCTTGTTTCTTATCCCAGATAGAGCCAAAGAAAGTTGATGAGGCTCTAAAGGATGGAAGTTGGGTTGAAGCTATGCAACAAGAGTTGCTTCAATTCAAAAGGTAAAAAGTTTGGAACCTTTGTCCTCTTCCTCATGGGAAGACTACCAGTGGAACCAAATGGGTGTTTAGGAATAAGAAGGATGATAGAGGCATTATCATCAAGAACAAGGCTAGACTAGTTGTTCAAGGATACACACAAGAAGAAGGGATTGACTACACTGATGTCTTTGCTCCTGTAGCAAGATTAGAAGCTGTTAGGATATTCCTGGCATTTGCTGCATCCAAGAACTTCAAGGTCTTTCAACTTGATGTGAAGTGTGCTTTTCTGTATGGAGTGATTGATGAAGAGGTGTATGTCAAACAACCACCTGGTTTTGTAGACCCTGATCATCCTGATTATGTCTGCAAGCTTGACAAAGCTCTTTATGGGCTGCATCAGGCACCCAGAAAGTGGTATGAGACATTGTCTAAGTATCTTTGTAAACATGAATACAGGAGAGTTACTATAGATGGAATCTCTTCATCAAAGGACAGGGAAATGACATATTGCTAGTTCAAGTGTATGTAGATGACATCATCTTTGGTTCAACTAATCCAAAGCTCTGCAAAGACTTTGAGAAGCTGATGAAAGACAGATTTGAAATGAGTGCAATGGGAGAACTCAATTTCTTTCTGGGAATTCAAGTGAAGCAAGTTGAAGATGGCATCTTCATAAGTCAGTCAAAGTATGTTCAAGACATACTCAAGAGGTTCAACATGACTGATTGTAAGATTGCTAAGACACCCATAGCCAGAAACCACTCCCTTGGACCTGATCTTGAGGGGGAGTGTGTAGATGAACACCTATACAGGGCTATGATTGGGTCTCTTATGTATCTTACAACTAGCAGGCCTGATATCATGTTTGCTACATGTATTTGTGCAAGATATCAAGCCAACCCTAAGATGTCTCACCTAATCATTGTCAAAAGGATTTTAAGATACCTCAAAGGTGCTTCAACACTTGGTTTATGGTATCCAAAGAATCCTGACTTCAATCTGTATGCTTATACAGATAGTGATTATGGTGGTTGCAACATGACTGCAAAGTCTACATCTGGGGGATGTCAATTCCTTGGTGGAAGGGTTGTCTCATGGCAATGCAAGAAACAATTCTGTGTGTCTGCATCAACTGCTGAGGCTGAATACATTGCTGCTGCAAGCTGCTGTGCTCAAGTGCTTTGGATTCAAAATCAGATGCTGGACTATGGATTTAACTTCAAGGAGACTCCTATCCACATAGACAACAATAGTGCTATCTCTATCACTGAGAACCCTGTGCAGCACTCAAGGACCAAACACATCAATATCAGGTATCATTTAATAAGAGATAACTATGAAAAGGGATTAATTAAACTAGTCAAAGTTCATACAGATGAACAATATGCTGATCTGTTTACAAAAGCTTTTGATGAACAGAGATTTAAATATCTAATATCAGCTATTGGGATGATTAACTTTGAGTAGATCTTTTCTTAAAACTAATTCTAATTATTTCTTAAAATATGTGTGTCCTAAGTTGTCTAGTTCATCACTTTCATAAGCTCATGTTTTCTTTGGATATCAAATCCTTTTTGAAGACTTTCCTTAGATTCTTGAAAATTTTCTGATCCTTCGGAAGATATATTTTTACCTTCGGAAGAAAATCATGTCTTCAAAATAAATAACTGTCTAAGAAATTTTACCTTCGGAAGAAGTCGCAATCTATCTTCCGAAGCTTAAATACTTGTCTAGACACTTATTTGTTTTTAAGGACTTTTTTCTTCCGAAGCAAAATTAACTCTCGGAAGCTTTGTTACTTTATATACAAAGCATTCAAGTGTTTATTTCTCTTCCGAAGCAAAATTTTCAAGACTCTCAGGAAAATCTTCCGAAGTCATTTTAGCTTCGGAAGCTTTTTCATTAAAACTTCCGAAGATAATTTACCTTCGGAAGCTTTTCGAATTCCAAGAAAACTACTTTTTGAGCAAAAGTAAACTACTTTTTCAGAGGTGGGACCGACATTCGGATTTCAAAGTTTATCCTCTTTCATTAACTTTGGTTCAAATCCTTTTCACATAAATACCCAACGGTTCCCCCTCTCCCTCACTATCTTCCTCAATTCTACTATTCCTCAAACCTAATTCCCAAACCGCCTTTGCTTTTCACCTTTCTTCATCCTTAAGCTTCTCAAATGGCCAACCTTAACCGCAGAAACAACCCAGATTTCTCCATGCAACTTCACAGGCAACACAATCAGGTTGCTCTGTTAAGCTCTGAGAAAGATGAAAGTTTCTCAGAGATTTGCCAGTTCTTAGCTTTATCAAACTACTTCACCTCCTTAACCATTGATCCTACTCTCTATGAGGATCATCTGCTTGAATTTTGGAAGACCTGCCAAGAGGTCATCATGGATGGGGAGAAGGCACTGTCTGCCACAGTGCAAGGGAGGACAATCTTCATCACTCCGGCCATCATCAACACTCATTTGCAGCTGGATGATGAAGAAGGTGAGTTGTCCTTCCCAAAGAAGCTGTCAATCATTCCTTTGGCAGATGGGCTATGAGGGGGATTTCTCTGTAAAGACCTTCAGGAAATGGAAGGTCTCATCCCAGTGGAAATACCTACTCCATGTGGTTATCCACAGCTTGTCAAACAAGCATGGAGGGTGGGACTAGATTCCTGAGGATCTCTCCTTCATAGTGCATGGAATGGTTCAAGGGGTCAAGTTCAGGTACTCTCAATTTGTCTATACCAATTTGTTTGCTAACTTGGACTCCTTAGAGTATTATATGTTTCCTAGATATGTTCAACACATTCTCAACTGTGAACTGGGCTCACAGTTGAGGGAAACAGATAATATTCTTAAATTGGACAGATGAAGCCCGACATCTTTAAAATCATGAAGAAGCCAACTGTAGGTTTCTTAGGGGTAGAAACAGCCCTTGTCCCCAAAATGTTAGAGCTCATTGCTCAAGGTGACAACCTAGCAACACAAGCTAGTGTTGAACCCACACCTTCTACCTCTCTACCACTAAAAAGGCCTCAAGTAACCCTCACCTACCAAAGAAAATCCAAACGAACCCCTGCTCAAGCTATTGAGTCTGTGCAGGTCCCTATATACTCACCTTTACAGGAGGAAGTAGACACTAGAGCTCCCACTTCCCCTGAGGAGCAAACCACTCCCATCTCTTCAACTATCAGGGCTGAGGTTTCTCATGCTCACCCTGATGAGCTCACAAGCCCAACTGCCTTAAGTCTTCACTCTGAGTCTAACACTCAAGTGAACAACCTTCAGGGGACAGTTACCATCCCCAGCCTTTAGATCTAAATCAACCCATTCCCAACCTTTCCTTCTATACTGATGAAGACTTAGGTTTCAGTGAGTACCATGAGTCTCTCTTCTCCTCCCCTACTCAAAGAAGATGAGTACTCCTGAGTCTCCTTAGTCTAGCCCACATCAGTCACCTATAACTGAGGTGGATACTTTTGAACCTGTTCAGATATCCATATGGAAGAGGCTCTCACTTTTGCAAGTGATTACATTATTAAGACCTCAACCATGGCAACTCAGCCCATTGACATCTCAACTGAGAATGTTAATGAGCAGAGGAAATCCAGCAGCCAAGAACCTGAAGCTGGTGGTGAGAGAGAGGACTTTGGTCCAATCATCTCATCCCCCAATGATTCTTCTGATGAAGAAGAGGGCAATCTGAGGCTAAAGGTGCAAAAACTGTCAAAAACATGCTCCTATTTAGTCTTTAAGGTTAGTCACATTGAATCTCAGGTGACTACCTTACATAACAGGGTCAATGATCAGCAACTTGAGATTTCATATCTTAAGGAAAAACTAGCTGGGAGACCTTTAAGAAGATCAACCAGGAACACAAGAACCTATGGATGTGATTGATCTATCCTCCAGCTCACCTATGCAAGTGGGTGATGCTACCAAAAGGGGAGAAAGTCATTGCAGCCACAGAACCTAGGAGTTCTTCACAGAGAATAGACATTGAGGACTCACCATCCTCACTTGCAATTGTGCATTCTCAGCAACTTCCTCAAGTTCACATTAATGTGGACTCTATAGACTCTATCATCAGGAGTCTCTTTGAGGAAGGTATACCAAAGGCTATGTCATCCCCACCTAAGGAACTTCAATCTACATCATTAGGTGGAGGTATGATGCTGATAGAAGAGCCCTTATTCTTCACAGAGTTCAAGGGCAACAAGAAGTATTTGATTATCAAACTTTGAACTTTTATGAAGGTCTGGATCTAGTCAACATGCCACTTGTCAAGCCAAGCAAATCAAGACAAGTTGACAGACTGGCTCAAAGAATCCAAGACAGGATCACTGCAGAGTTCAGCTTAAGAAGGAGACTTAGGCAATAGGTAATTCCATCGGTCAACTGGATGTTGAGGCAGACCCTAAGATTAGTTTCATAGGGGAAACCTTGACTGAAGGCCCAGTGGCAGAACCTGAGACCCCTATCTCATCATCATCAACTGCTGCAGAGATCCACATTCCTTCTGAGACACCTGTTGGTGAAGGTGCTTCTCAACCTCTCTCTAGCCTGAGCTCAGATGCTGCAACAAGCAATGAAGGCCAAAGCTCTCTCCACCCTGAGTCACAAAGGTCTGTGAGTGACAAAGGGAAAAGAAAGATGACATCTGAGGAGATTGAGGAGGAGGAGAGAGAGAGAGGAAAATGAGGCTGAGGGGAGAAAGTTCCTCTGCTGAGTCTTCAAGACTCATGGAGTCTGCTATCAGGGCTGCCCCAGACCAGATACTCAGAATGATGAGTTAAGGGCAGTCAGGATAAATTATCTGCAGACAAGGAACTATGACATAGACAGTATTATTTCTCTCCCCTTAGATGAGCTAAATGAACTGGCTGACATGGAAGTGTCAAAAGAGATGAAAGAAAAGGAGGATGCAAGGTTACTTCTCCAATTCAAAGAGGAGAAGAGACAGAAAAGACTCTACAAGCATGCTCCTACTCTCTCCCCAGTTCAAGAAAGCCCTGTACAAGAAGATGTGGTTCAACAAGAACCTCAGGTAGACAAAGAAGAAGATAGGATCAAAATGATCAACTACCTGAGTGCCACAGGCTTCTATCAGGCAGATGCACTTCTTCCCTTGTCCTATGACTATGTTAAGTTTGAGTACTTAAAACAACTTGAGCTTGAGTTAGTCAAAGACAGAAAGACAACTAAGAAGAAGCTAAGGGAAGAAGCTGCAAAATCAAGAGCTATCATCCAAAAAGGCATGAAGAAGTCTGCTAACAGACAGAGGATGATGAGCTTCTTGAAGTTGTATGGATTCTCCGGAAGGAGACTTGGCCCCATGTCTCTATCTACTATGGATGAGCATATTAGGGTGATCAAGCAGAAGATTAAAAGTAGAGAGCTCACTGACTTACACTCCACTCCAAGTCAAGCTTCACCTGAAGTGGAGGTTAAGGTTGAACAACCAGAGACAACACAACCCGGACCTCCTGCTGATACTCAGCAAGCTTCATCTTCTGATCCACAGCAGGGTCAACCTCCCTCTCCTTCTGAACCTGAGAGAGAGGAAGTCCCAACTGAGAGAGACAACAGAGATCAATCTGGTACTGCAAGCCAGTCTTCTCAGTTAAAACCTTCAAAGAGGAAGAAAAAGATGGATTCTAAACCAAAGTCTAAGAAGAAGAAGCCTAAATCATCTACCTCTACACCTCAGGCTGAGTCAGATCAACCTGAGGAAGTGCATGAAGAGGCAGCCCAATCAACTCCAATACAAGTGGCTCCTCTTGTAGCTGAGACACCCATCTTATCCTGGACCTTCTCTACCAATCCAGAAAGATGGCATGTAATCAGATATCAAGGTGTTGAGAATGTCTATACATGGCAAGACATAATCAACTTACCTCTGCATGATCTCTTTAAGATGAGAAGATACTATGAAAGTCTGAATGATCCTGACCATCTAGTGAAGAAGGGTATGGTCATCATTGTGCTGAAGACTACTAACATCTGAAGATCCTCTAAATGTTTTGGTAGCATCAGCCTAGGGGGAGTTTGTAAGGATTCCTATAAGTCTGATGCAACCAAAACATTCAAAGTCTCTCTGCAAGCAATGCACTAAAGAACTGAAGTAGAATTGCTTCGGAAGCTTTACACCATGCACTAGAAATATTCTAAGTGTAAAATCTTCCGAAGCCAAGACAAATATCTTCCGAAGCCAAAAGTGAAGTCTTCCGAAGCTTCAGAGACAAAGTCTTCCGAAGCCAAATAGTGAAGACAGATTTCTTCCGAAACTTTTAGAGATATGCCTTTATCCGATGTACTTTACCATAAAGCCCGACCACCTTTCCGCTGCAACTCTGTAAAGTCACCAACTTACATGAGTTGGTGAAAGGTCCATGCTTTTGGTAACTGTACATTGAGGTCTTGAGTCCATGCTTTCTACTTTATGTACTTTTATCCTTTTCTTAATATATTAGAATGTGAGCTATGGCATGTCATAGTCACAAGTCAAAAGGCAGACATGCCTTTTGATTCTACAATTGATTTTGTTTGTGTCTAGTCAATTGTATCCATCTGGCTTTCAAAGTATAGCCGGCTGTAGGTTGTAGTATAAGTATTCCATGTTCTAGTATCTTTCTTTATGCTTTGTAACACTTGTAATAGAACTTGAGAAAGCAATATACTACATCCTTGAAACCCAATCTCTTGTGTTCTCTTGTTCTGTCTCTTTCTTGTTACTTGTGTTCTTAGTATCATTATTGTGGTTAATCCAGTTTACTGTTTGATGAAGTTTGGTTAATCTCCTCTTTGTGTTGTTGTGTTGTAAGTGACCACCCTTCACCGGTCCTGCAATTGGTATCAGAGCATTTCAGGCTCTTGATATAAGATCTCACCATCTTAAGATCCCTCACACACACAAATACTAAACTTTCAAGTTGGAGTTAATGGATGTATGATGGTGGTGGTCGTGGGTTGATGGAGGTGACGATGGTGGTGGTTGGGAGGTCCCAGGTTGAGGTTTGATGGAGGTGACAATGGTAGTGGTCGGGTGGTTGTAGGTGGTGTTTGATGGGGGTGAAGATTGTGGTAGTTAGTTTTTGCAGGTTCTGATGGTGGTGTTTTTGGATGTGTATAATTGATTTTGAGTTTCAAATCATAATTTGGGGGTGGATGGTGATGACGACGAGGACGATGACGATGACGGCGACGACGACGACGACGATGATGATAATGATGATGATGAGAAAATGATGATGATGACGACGATGAATGGGGGCGGTGGTGGATTGTGGTGGGGGTGGTGGTGAATGGTGACGATGATAATGATGTAGATTAAGTGGATCTAGGTTTTTTTATTGTTTTAATATTCATATGAGTTAAAATGACTAAATGCCCTCATGCGCAAGGCACGTGTTAACGGAAAAATTAACGTCCGTTAAAGGAAAGTACTAAACGTACAAGCTTTCTTAAACGTAAATAATATTTACTGTAATTTTTTTAGTTTAAGGATGAAATCTGAAATTTACTATATACTTAAAGGACAAAAAGTGTAATTTACTTAATTCATATTATTACACATAAAAATCCAAAACAAAAAGTCATTACAATAAATTTTAATAAGTTGATTTTAAAATAATTCAATAATTAATATTAACCAATACATGTGTTCCATATATAAAAGTTAACATTATTAAAATATGACTAAAAATTCAAAAACGATTTATTAATAGAAATTTCATTCATTTTAAAATAATTTTTGTAAAAAATATTAAAATTTGAAAATGGTTACAAAACCCAAAAATTAAGGGATTTAGAATAGGAATGTTATGAGAGGGTGTCATGTGACGAAACAACCATTAAAAAGTGATAACTGGCAAAACTTTTTTTTTGATATATTAGAGTAGATACAAACTTAATTCAGTAAACATATGGTATCACAGCTAATTGTACATCCTTTTAGGTGTTTTTAGACCCTCACCATTATGAATGCTCTAACTTTTTTTTTGAATGCTTGAACTTTTTTTATGGTAATAGTTATAAATAAAAGTCAGCAGGAAACTGGGCAAATTACACCAACTATATTACATGACACAAACCACTACGATAACGTATAGAAAACACAACTATAATAGAATCTATATATACATATGCATACACATATTCAAAAATCATATGATATGTTAGGAATTGTAAGAACCAAATAATACACTTATAGATGGTACATAAAAAATAATCCAAGTAGTATGAGGGAGAAGACTACATAACTCTTTTGTGTAAAACATTTAAGGCAATAGATACAAATATATTTTTTGGATCTCATAGTTTTTAACTATTAGTCGTTTTGAATGAACACCTCTCCTTCACATATTATAGGTGTAGAACCAATAGTATGTTTAAAAAAACAAAAGAACCACATATGACATATGCATATTGCCTAGATTGGTTCAAATGATGTTGTTTTGATCGCTAAGTTTCTGCTTTTGTTCTGCGTATGTATGTTTTGCCTAGTATTTTGCTAGTCATTTTATAGTGAATCCTTAGCCGTTTAAAAAAAAGTTCTCTCTCTATACTCTATCTTTGACTTTTGTTTCTTCTCTCTTATATCTTTTCTAACAAGGTATAAAATATGTACATATGAATATATGCATATATACTATACATTCATATGTTTGATTAAAGATAATCAGTTCTATATTTTGTTTAAAGTAAAGATTTCAGGCCGGGTTGGGTTCTATCACTAATTTTCAATCAAAAGTTGTTTTTAAAGAAGGAACTTACTTATGTTACGTCGAATTGTAGCCCACTTTTAGTTTAGCGTTTTCTTTAAAAGTAGTTTTATTTGTCAACAAAAAATTTTGAATGGTGTCATTAGTAAAAAAAAACGAAGCGGTTGAAAATCTCATGTTATACATTCTACATAACCGTAAAAAAATGATGTTGGTTAACCCCGACCAGTCCTTACTATCTCCACTAATGTTGGCCAAGTCCTTATTTTACCATGCCAATTAGGTTTGCATATGTTTTTTCTTGACAATTATTTTACCTCACATATCTACTCTATAAAATTTAAATCATAACTAATTTATATCGACTCGTTATATAAAACTTAAACGCTTAACATCGATATAAGTTTTAGCACTCTAACTTTATAAAGTTAACACAGACACAACCCCACTCGATATGGTCTGCATTTGCTGCATCTAGTTTTGACCATGATTATATTTCGAAAATTTCCCCACCTCGTTAAACTTAAAGTATATTTCTTTTTTTATTTTAAGGAAAAAGCTTTACCTTAAAAGAAAACCCAATCTAGCATGTAGTGAAATAAAGAAACACAGAATCTCTAAGGTGGATGATTCAGATCTCTAAACCAAAATTACAAAAATAAATGTTGCATAAAAATGTTGAAAAACAATTGATATTCGACTTCGATCATGATACTATATGCGAAAATATATACCTATTTTATTTAATGATTTAAATATATATTTGTATAATGTGTAGAGAATTACCGTGATAAATTGAGAGTCGCGAAACGCTATCAGATTGAAACTAATTGGGTTCACACCAAATCTTGAATTGGATAAAACTCAATTCAAGAACAAGTATTATAGGTGCGTGAGAAATTCGTAAACAGAGAAAACCAAAGTGACCATAAATTGATTCGAAATGAACATTTGAAGTGAAGGGATGAAAACTGCCGGAGGCAGTTTTCATGTCGAAAGTTTACACGTTTTACCCTCTAATTTCACATGTGAAATAGCGGGAGAATCAAATTCTAGTGCATTTTTTATAAAGCAATGTTTACTAAAATAAAAAATTTCCGCCTTGGCCTCGCAACTCGACCCCAGCCTAGGGCTCTGCCCCTTGGACCCCACCAGGGGCTGCCGCCCCTTGGACCTCGCTCCAGGAGGCGCTGCCCCTAGACTCCCGTTGCTTATGGGCTTCGCCCCAAAGAAAGTTTTCAATTTCGAATATCATAATACACTAAAAAAAGCGTGCACTCCACACCTCCTAACTTGTTTGATATATATTATGATCACATTAGTTATTAATCAATCCAATTACACTAATATATCTAATATAATAATTATTATTACATATAAAATTATGATAAAATTAATTAGATAATATTACTATGTTATATTAAAGAATTATATTCAAAATTTATATGAAAGAAATATAATTATAAATTAATTAATAAATAATAAACAAGCAAAGTCGTAGGTAGAGGCGTCTCTACAGTCTAAGGAACTAAAGCGACCGCTTTAGACTCTCAAATTTTAAAGGTCCTCGAAACTGAAAAAGAAAACTACTTTAATCTATATTATAAAAGCTGAAAATATTTGAGATAATCTATAAAATTTTATGTTTTTAATAAAAAATTAGAATAGATAATAAAACAATTGAAGGTTTATTTATAAGGTTCTTCATGTAAACGAACTGAACCAAACCAAACCGAATGGAGCGTTGTTCATGTTCATTCATTAAGAATTGAAAGTGTTCATGAATACTTATCGAATAAAAATTCTTATGCGTATTCATTCATTAAGGAATCGAACTTGTTCACGAGCTGTTCACGAACACATAACTGAATATTTTACGCACAAAAACTGAATAATTCACCAACACAAACGACCATATATTATTTAAAGTTAAGCGCTTGACATAATAATAATTATATATATGAATATGAACAAACATATTTCTCATATTTTAAAACGCTCACTATATAAACAACTATTAAATATAAATGTTAGACCGATTAAAATAAAAAATCCCAAATTATATAAAATTAGGTAGATTATTTAAAAATATATAAATTAAAATTTAATAAATGAATATGAACAAATAAAACAAACGAACATGAACATAAACGAACTTAAACGAACACCTTACCAAACGTTCACGAATAAAAATGAACGAACGTGATCTCTGTTCATGTTCATGTGTGTTCATTTATTAAATGAACAAATGTAAATAAACTTTCTGCCGAACGATTCACAAACTGTTCGCTAAATGATCGGTTTCCTAAATTCTACTAAGCTTTTAGTTGAAAGAGAATGTCATTAAGTAAGAAGGATGTGTTGGTGAAGAAAATAAGTTGATGACACATTAATTTGCGCAGGAGTTAAAACATTTCATGATTTTCCTGGATTAAAAAAAAAGAAATTTTTTTTCTTTCACAGAAACGTCTGGATTTCATAGTTGGCTTTAGGTCCCAAAATGTGTTGAGCCACTCCTGGTCTGAGGCGAGCTCAAGCTTAAAAAACTACACACGAGCCAAGTTTAAGGTTTATAAGAAAGCTTGAAACGAGGCGAGCTCGACTTATTTACACCCCTAAGTCCCCTATAAAATCCAAATGTCACAGAGGTTGGAGTTTCATAAATCGTATTTGATCAATGGATTTTCTATAAACGTTTTATGATCTTAGAAAAACACTATTTTAGTTAGAGATGAGCAAATAACCGACTTAAAGGAACCATAACCAAATTAACCGCTTACTTGAACCAGATTAATCGAACCGAACAATTTACTAATAGTTCGGGTAAGACATAACTGATTAACCAAACATTGAGGTACAGTTTTGATGTATGAATTAACCAAAATGAACTGAATGCGATCAATTTACAATAGATTTAGAATACTACTAGTGGTTCTACTAGAACTCCATTCGTTCACCTTCTTAATTCACACTTGTAAAATTATATTTACATAGTGAGATTTTATTATATATAGAAGGAATCCCATAACCGACAGAAGCAACGCAGTGTGCACACGTTGTTGTTTGCACGCTCCTACTTTGGTTTCAGTTTTGGTGGGCACCTAAATCAAACAGTATCGTGCACTCTGTTTTATAAAAGTTGGTCTAAACCTGGTTTGACAAAAAAATATTAGTTAAAATTTCAGTCTAAAAGCCAATACTAAATATCTTGGTTAGTTAATCGGAATTAACTATAACAAATCCATAACCGTCGGTTAACCAAAGTGTGGTTGGCTCATGCATCGGCTGCAAATAACCAGTTTTATAAATGGCATTAACCGAACTATTGGTTTCGGTTTTGAAACTAACTTTAACCACATCGGACAACACTGTGCACAACTCTACTGTTAGTTCTTTTATATTTTGTAGGACATCAAGCTAAAAAAAAGGATACTCCAATGGCTAACATGTCAAACCTCAAACTTATTGTATCAACTTTTATTATAACTAAGTGTGAACAAATAACCGACTTAATCGAACCATAACCGAATTAATCGATCCAATCGAACCAAATTACACAATTAACCAATAGTTCGGTTAAGGTATAACCAATTGACCAAACATTGCGGTTCGGGTTTGGTTTTGATGTATGAATTAACCGAGTTAACAGAACCGCACCGAGCGCCATCAATGATGATTGAAAAGGTTTATTAGTTATAAACAAATGAATATGTATAAGTATTAGTTAAGTAATTCTAATATGAAACATGTATATAAATGTAAAAGAAAAAGTAAACAAAACTAATTATTTTCCATCCCACATCAATGCACATTGCTACTTATAAAGTTAGTCCAAACTTGACCTAACAAAAATTCTTAATTATATTTGATTTAAAAGCCCATGTTATATATATTGGTTAATTAATTATAAGTGATGGTTAACCGAAGTAACGGTTTTAGTTTTGATAAGAATAATATTAACCGAACTAACAATTTTGATTTTGGAAATGGTCTTAACCACACCGACACACCATGCTCAACCATAATCAAATCTACATATCTAGTAAGCTCTTCAACATTTCCCCTAGTCTATACTTGCTTTTCATGTTATTGTTTTATTACCTATTTAACATTTAAAATATCAATTTATATTTTTTAAACATTCATTATTAACAATCTAATGTTTTATTTAAGTAATTCGTATAAGTTGCAAAATATAATGAATTGATAAAGAAAATAACAATTTAAATTTTGGTTGGTCTGCATATGAGACTATATATGAGAGAGAGATCGCGAGGTGATTAAAAAGAAAAAAAAAGAAAATATAACAGTTCGAGTCTTCGAAGGGGAGTTCCAATGTTCAACACAAGTAGTTCTCGTCGCACGTTGGCTGCTAGGTACGTAGAGGTAGAGGTGCACAAATGGGCCAAGCCGGTTTGCGTTTGGTTCAACTTGGTCACCATCAGGTTTGGGCTCAAACCGATTCTATTTAAAACCAAATTTTTAAGAGGAAATTAATCCATTCGGTTTGAACCCGAGTTTTATTTGATTCAATTTTAACCTGTTATAACGGAAAAGGGTTACAAATCGGTTTCAACCCTATGATTCAATTTATGTAAAAACTTTTTCATAATTCCTTAAAAACTTTTTGAATCATGCAAGAGATTACTATCAAGTTAAACTATTTTATGGGTATTCGAAATCTTGAATCAGATAAAGACAAAATGTGTGTTTCTAAAAACAATATATTTTTTTTTTGTTTTGAAAAGAAGTTGTGAATTCATTGTTAGAACATGCCAAGTGAATCCTTTTACATAAAAAAAAGCTATCACAACATTTCCGTCGATGATTATAACTATTAGTGGTTAATGGTTAGATCAACGGCAAACACTTCAGTGAAACCTCCATTAGAATTAATTTAGATATTACTGATGTCTTGTCTTTCAGTATCTATTTAGTTACTACTAATCCATTTGTTGTTCATCAATTGTTGCTGATTAGTTTTTTTTATTTATTAAAAGAACGAACATGAACACTTGTCTTGTTTATTTATTTGGATTTGTGAGCATCCTTTTATATTCGTTTATTAAGATTAAGATTTGTTTATATGTATTTACATATCGTTCTAAGATGTTGAGTCCACAACTATTGTTGTTTACTTTTTAAAATGGTACTGATGATATATATTTTTTGATTTGAATGCTTTGATTTACTTTTACTTGGTGTTCGTTTCTAGTTCATTTGTGTTTGTTATTTGTTTACAATATAATGAATGATCATTTATATACATTTGTTTACGTTTATTGTCGTTTACTTTTAAAATGGTACTGATTATTCATTCGTTTAAGTCCTTGTGTTTATGCTCATTCATTATATGGTAAACTACATCTTTCAAGAAAATTTATGGGTTTTACATTCTCGTACGGTATTGTTTGACCCTGAAAGGATAATGCATGTCAATTCAAGTAGTGATAGAATTTGTTCTGGTTGGAAATATTGCAAGTATGGATGAATGCGGATAATGCTTGAAGAAATGCAGACAGAAGAAAAGGCTGCTCAGCCGCATTAGTCTTTGCGGGTGAACAAAGACAAATGCGAATGAGCATTTGTCTACCCGTATAGACTAATGTGGGGGAAGTAAAAACAAATACTTATGCCTAAAACAACAAATGCAGCCAAGATTTGTACATCCGCAAAGACAAATGTGCATGTGTTAACAACAAATGCGGCTAAAGAAAAACCTATGTGAATACAGTTATTTTGTACCTTGTATTTGGTAATCCTATTTTCATGTCAGGATAGTGAAGTAGTTGTACAAATTATTGTATCTGACCTATAAATGGATAAAGTTTTCACACTTTTGTAACTTTTACACAACAATAGCAACCAAAACCCTGATTTTAATATTGAAAGTTTTTTAATCAATATACAATCAACATTATGAGTATTTCTCATTGATTATTGTATTTCCACTACAATTATCATAGAAATCCATCAATATATTTGATCCTTATTGATTCTTACCCGGTCAGGTACATTTACAAGTTACAATATACGCCAGATTAGAATCTTCTTTTCCTTGTAAATAATTCCAACACAACATCTTTTAAGAATCTCAAATAACCGATCATAGAACACGTAAAACCCACAAATTTTCTCAAACTCACCCTTCTCACTTTTTCATTCGACAGATCGAATTTTTACGACAAATTTGGTTGGGAATCCTATAGAAAAAGCTCCTGATACACCATTTATTGCTTGAGATTGAGGTGGCGTTTGTAGTTTATACTTTGCATAAATGAATTTAACAAGGTCCTAAAATACCATTTATACTATATCTCATCATCCCAATCTTCATAAGCTTTTACTTTGTCCAAACTAACTCACTAAACGAGTTAGGTGAAACTTAAATACGCATGTGTATAAACTTTGATTAATGTTAAAGAATACAATGCTCTCATTTATGGTAAGCTTTCAATTCAGATTTGTGTTCATGTTTGTTACTAATCTTGACATAAAAAACTTCAATTTGACCAACAAGATCTTACTATAAGCTTATATTAAGTAACACATACATACATATGTGTGTATACATATTATTCTAAGAATATTTACAACTTTTATGGGGCATATCTTCTGGGACCAAGGAAATAACAATTAATACCTTATCACATGGAGAGGTTTCTGGCCATGTAAATCCCAATGACAACTCTATAAAATAATAAAATCAACACTCCCCATAACAATGTGCTAGAAAGCAACTTAATTTGTCATTTGAATTCTGACTAGATTCACATTCATTACATATGGGCTGCCTATACATTCCACCAACTTCAAAACCAAAATAAATCTGTTCAACTTTAACAAATCTGTGAAATCAACACCTTAAAAATTGACTAATTTGTGATGATAATGATGCATTATTGTTCATCTTTAGAGCAAATCCTTCAACTTCAACAAATTTGTGAGGAAGATGACGCGTTATTGTTTGTACAATCAAGAACAGTGCAATCAAACACCTTACAATAGTCAATGCTGATACAAATTGACTAACTTTTGTTACATTTATTGACTGTTATTGGTTTCAAATCTGTTATCAAAGACGGGGTTTTCCTTGTTGATGAACTTGAAGAGTTAGAGCATAGCTGCGGTTTTTTTCTTGTTGATGAACTTGAAGAACGAGAGGGTAACTGCGGTTGAGGTTTAGATGCTGATGCAAACCGGCTTGAACGGCTTCTAAGCTTCTTTTCAGTGATGCAATCGTCTTCTGCTCTAACTTGTCTCACTTTTGTGTCGTTTAAACTAGCAGGAAGGACACAATTGCAAAGAAAACCTTCAAAAGTCACAACGATCAAACAAACAATTAGTTGTAATCTATTGTTTTTAAGCTGTTAACATGTGACTTACATTTATTTTTTTAGTTTTGCTAGCATAAGTATAGGCTAATATCGCTTTGATAGTAGAGCACCAAAAAGCAATGAGCAAAACAAGATCCATAATTCCATATTTGTGTTTGTATCTTAAATGAAGATGTTTATTTGGCATAAAAAACTAATCTTGAATCATGGGTTCTTTTGGCTATAAACAAGGGATCATGTGGGAATTCGCCTCGGTCCACTAAACTGTATCTAAACTTGTTTGGCACACAAGAACATGAACTTGTATCAAGATGTTAATTAATGATGTTAACCCCAAATAAAGTATTATAGATACATGTATACATTGAACTCTTTAGAAACACTCAAATTTCCGTTTAGTGTCATTGCATGATAATACAATGATATACTGGTTCTTGTTTTTTATTTTATTTAACTAACTTTTTCTCTATCATGGCATCATCTATATACTAAAATAAATAACGACGTAGCAGGCAAGTAGATTACCATATTACCGTTGAGGTCAAAGTTGACACGTACGAAGGTTATTTCAGCTCAAAATTGATGGTAATATTCTCAAATTAGGGGGTAAAATTGACTAAAATATTAATCAAACAAACAGAAACTGCCTGATAATCTACCTAAATTGTTAATATTTAAGGTAATCGACTTGACATTAAAAGTCAAAGTCTTCTCTTATCCTGTAGACCAGTAATTAAGAGCATACGCTAGGAAGCCTCCAAAAATGCATCTTTTCATCATACTCTTCGACTATTAGTTATCCCATAAAACAAGGAAGTCCCAACATATTTTTATTTAATCTATAAGATTTCAGATTACTAATATGCTCATTTTCTTATCATTAAACTTTAGTCAACAAGATTCCACAGCTATTTTAAATGTTTTCCAAGTAGTCAAACACCTTCCCGTAAACATAATCTAGCCTCATGTTACAACTTAAAGTTCAAGTTTTCGCCTAAACTTCTAAAGGCAAGTTCAATCGAAAGTTGAGCAAATTATGAAATCTTGAAATGCACTCAATCTAATAATATGTTCCTAAATCAAAACCGAGTCTAAATAATGAAAACGATTAGAAATTTGGGAACTTACCAAGTCGAGCCAGTCTGTTGACCCAACTAGGAATCGGCCTTTTGGTCAACTTTAGACACATATCATTGCAGAAGTGATTACAGTTTCTTGTAATGAGATTATAACTGTTTCCAGTGAACTCTGTTGCTAATTTTTCAATGAACGATCGAACCTCTCGTGGGCCATAATCTGTTCGTCCTATCAGTATTGATTTCCTGAATGTGAATCCCGGGCATTTCCTTGGTTCGACTTCAAATATCCCTGTTGTCGAATGTTCATGCGCACCAAATGCATACTCTACATCATGAACTGCCACATATCAAGAATCACATTTCAATCTTCACTAAAACCATATGATTACAAAATGTAATCTAGCATTTATTTCAGAAAAGTCATTTTTTTCAGAAGTAAATGAACAACTAATCAAAAAACAAGATTGACATCAATTCATCATATGTTTCCTCAACAACAAACCAGTGGGGTAAGGTTCTACAATTGATTGAGATCTGCCAGAGGGATAATCATATCTAAAATTTTAAACAATAATCAATAATAGATGGCTACCATTGACCCTAGAGCCCCGGACTCTCGGTTCGAACCATTGCTTTCAGGTTCCTAACCATTGAATCAATGCTGGTCCTAAAACCTCTAAAAGGACAAACTAAAGTTCCTACAACTGCATAGCATGATCAAAATGTTGTATAAACTTCCAATTTTGAAATCATCATTCAAACTTCAGATCAATTAAATCAAAAAGTGAAATCAATACAGAGAATTTGAAGAGGAAAACCTTGAACACCAGAGTGATAAACACCAAGGCCAACCCAATAAGCATAACCATTGATGGGAGTAAGATCATACACATTCAAATACACAGGAACAGTCCCTGTTTTCTTCTTTCTAGGGATTATCCTGCACAACATCTTCTTGCTTCCACCCAAAATTCAATCCCCAAAATCGAAATTCAAATGCAATACGAAAATCTTACACAAATCCCACAACAAATTCGACCACTTTCTATCGGAATCAATCGATCTTCAACTGGATTTGCATAGCATGCTGTCAAAATCCACACAAACCCTTCATACCATACCTCCACCCGCACAAAACCCACAAAAATTTCAGCAAAAAGATGGGTAATTTTTGTTGGGTTTGGGGAAATTTATCATACTATTTCGACTTTCGACACAAACCCATTACGGTACGTCATCATCTCCACAAACCCCACTAAAATTGCTCGCTTTCCCTTTTGGAATTCAAGAAATTTGAAGGTTTTGAGCGAATTTGAGGAGTTTGAGGAGGGTGGATTGGGATTCGAATAGCGGTTTGCTTTTTTGTAATATAAAAGTGGTTTTCATACTTTAAATTGAATATTGAATATTGAATATTGAATACAGTAGTCGATGTTGAGAAGAAATTGGGGGACTTTAATTTGACTGCTTAGGTTCAATCGGCGGCTATAATTATCAAAACACAGATTGGATTTTCAATAATTATAGTTATTACTTTTTGACCGATAATAATAATTCATACTATTAATTTAACCGATAATAATTTTAACTTTTATTTTTATTATCAATTATAATCTTAGTAATATAGTTATTAAAAATTTACGTTTGATTTCGACTCGATTTCGTCTATAATAATGAATTTGAACGAAACCAAAAAAATATACAAGTTAAATCGAGCTTAAAATAAGTACAAATTATGTGTGAATGTATAATAATTATACTACTGGGACTATTATTGGTAATAAAAAGGAAAGTTAAGATCATGACCGGTTAAATCAATAGTATGAATTATTATCGCTCAGTTAGTAATACTTTGTATTATTAAAATCTAATTTACCTTGTTTAACTCCCGCTTTACGTAGAATCTAAATAAACATATGATCGATTCTCGATTTGATGTTTTATATATTTACCTTACATGCTTATGGTTTTACGATCTAATATATATATATATATATACATATATATATATATATATATATATATATATATATATATATATATATATATATATATATATATATATATAATTACCTTATGACTTGTATGGTAGGTTGTTTCTTATAGATATTAAATGCATAACATTAAGATAATAAAACAAGATTATTTTTTAACTAACTTTAATTTAAAGAAACTATATGCTTTTGCTTTTGATTTGTGGTTGCTTTGGGGATGATAGAATCTTGTAGTATTTTATACATGTAGTGCTTGAGTTACGTGTATTGAATTGTTTGCTAAACCTTTTGAGGTTGTCTTTGGCTTGTTTTTTAATAGCTTTAACTATAAATATAAGTAACTATGAGGTGCTTATTGGAATCATTTATTGCCTTTTGATATGGAATGCATATTTGAATGTGCTAGATTAATTATAGGCGTGAAGTAGTTTCAACTTATTTAATTTACAAGATAATAATGTATAAGTGGTTTCAATAAGTAAACATTTTAAGAATATACATATCCATAGATTAAAGAAGTAACATGGTAAAATGAATAGAATCAAATTCAAATAATATTAGTAGTTTGGTTTGGTTTGATTTATGTTTTTATGGAACAACTCAATTGATAAATATTTTGTTGATGTACCATATGGATAAACTGGAGTTAATACTTAATTTCATACGGACCAATAGAAATCCTAACTAACATGATAGAGTAAATATCATTTTTGCTCCCTACAGTTTGATCCAAATAACGATTTACCTTTAAAGGTTTTAAAATACTTATTTTACTCCTTTGTGGTTTATAATTGAAAAACCACAGGGAGTAAAATCACAATTTTAACACCTTTGAACACAAACCTTATTTGAACCAAACCACAAAGAGTAATAATAAAATTTACTCAAAATTTTAATATTGTTCGAATCAATGATAGTCAAGACGAAACCAATCTATTGCCCGGACCAACAACGGTCCCAACTAATGCTGCATCATTACAACCAATGACGGTATAGGCGAGACCTGTTCCATCATCCATATCCTTACTAGCCTGGACAAGGGTTGACTTAAACTAGAGACGTGTGATATACATTAAGTATAACTTTCTATGCCTTACTAAAGATGCAACACTTTGAATTAGCACGTGCTACAATGCATTTATTATTTATGCTCTAGGTATTTTTCACACACTAACTATAAAAGAGATGAAGCTTGTCTCCACGCAAGCTTACAATTCTCTCCATTACTTCATTTTTGCTCAATTATTACCGCTACTCGTTCCTTCTCTACCCGATACTCTACACTGTAAGGTCTTTCTAGGCGTCCATAAGCTAAGACACTATCATACATATCGTCATGACAACCCCTTCATTGACACCCTTACGTGTTTTGTAACAACATTTTTTATTTGGGTCCCTAAACTATTCATAAATAGGTTTAAACCGGATGGTCAAAAAATGGTATTTGACCTTTTTCACTGGGTTATTAACCTAAGCAACACTAATGTACTTATTAATAAATATAGAAATTTAAATTTAATCTACATACTATAAAAATATTTCTTTTATATTATTTCTTAAAGTGCAATCCGCGTTGCATAAAAGGTCTATGAATGAACACAAATATGTTACAAATCAAATCAAATATCACGTATCTTAAATATGCAACTTTTCAAATTTAGACTCTAAAAGTGCTACTTTTACAAATCGCGAAGACTATTTGTGTGATTAACTCTGAATACGATTATGTGGAAATACACTTATTAAAATATTCTTGCGTTTTCAGTTGCATACAAATATAAATAAAATGAAACTATGTTATTAGAAGCCATTCTTTACTATTCCAAACTGTTCCTTCACGTGGAGGTTGTTCAAGTCAAAGCCCAATATATAAGGTAACATATTTTAAATACAAAAAGGCCACACTTTGTAATTTTGAATTATCTCGTAGAAGGTCTGGGTTTAAATACGATTTTTTTATAAATGGTTAGAGTATATATAAGAATTCTAAAATGAAGTTACATTTTTTGTTGTCATCGGATATGTTTGGATAGTGAAAAATCAGTTTTTCAAAAACAAGATGAATGATTATTTTCCTAATTTTAGACACAAATAGCTATATTTATACGTTAATATAATTATTATTTATTGGGTTTGAGTTTTACTATGTGAGAAATTCACTACGAGTCATATCATATACAAAATGAAGTTAAGATGAATAATATATTAATAAAATTTGTCTTGCATTGGTGAGAGAACAGATTAACTTGAAGTGATTAATTATATAAATGAACTCTCATTGTATGTTGTTTCCTTATTGATAAGGAGAGACGAGTGAGAACCCTAATAATCACTTTCTTCGTTCTTGCAACTAAGGATAATACAAGCAGACGTTGTTGACGAACTTGTAGAAGACTTTGGTTTAGATCTTTTCCTGTTTATGTAACGTTCATTTACATGTTTTATGTTCGTTTTGTATACGACATGGTATTATATTATTTCCTACAAATAACAAGATTATCTTTATTATTGTTTTATTTTTTATTTTTAATATAAATTCATCCACTTTTCTACAATATACAAGAGCAAACTACATCCGGATGAACCATACTTTAATTAACCCTCTCAAGTCAGCAGATTTTTTGTTAATCCATGAGAGAAACTTTCTTATGGTTTAAGTTTTCAAATTATTGTCTCATGTAAAAGAGATAAAATGAAAAGAACATCACAACTTTTTTTTAAAATCATCGATAGTAACTACCTTTGTTGTGATGTGTGATGTGTAAAAGAGAGAAGAGAATGACACCTAGAAGTATATATTTCCATCGATATCGCAATTTGAAGAAAAATAAATAATATAATATTCTACAAGCTAATTAATTTGTATGAATAATGTGTATAACATGACAATACATGCACGTCATCAAATGAGAGTCGATTTACTATACCATGTTGGAACAACCGCACGCTAATGAATTTTACATCCGGTGGTTATTATGTTGCATAATCCGTCACTTACAAGTAGGGATGGACACAAGCAGCAAAAATTGATGAAACATCTCTTTTTTTATTGTTATAGTATCTATATTTGTTCTTATGTGTCATTTATGTATCTGACTATTAGATAAGATTGTTTTATCAAACATGACAATACATGCACGTCAATGAATGTTACATCCGGTAGTTATTATGTTGCATAATCCGTCACTTACAAGTAGGGATGGACACAAGCAGCAAAAATTGATGAAACATCTCTTTTTTTATTGTTATAGTATCTATATTTGTTCTTATGTGTCATTTATGTATCTGACTATTAGATAAGATTGTTTTATCAAACATGTAAGAGTCAATTTACTATACCATGTTAGAACAACCGCACGCTAATGAATTTTACATGTGGTGGTTATTATGTTGCATAATCCGTCACTTATAAGTAGGGATGAACACAAGTAGCAAAATTTGATGAAATATCTCTAGCTATTTATTTTATTGTTATGGTATCTATATTTGTTCTTATGTGTTATTTATGTATCTGACTATTAAATAACTGTTTTATTAAGGGTCCTAATATAGAGACACCCACCCAGATAAATCGACACCCCCTATACGTCGCGTATGGACCCATACGCCCCATATAGCCCTATACGACCCCCTATACGACACATATAGGGCTATACGACACGTATAGCGAATTTCGACACTGATTACAAGGAAAAATTCAAGGGGCTGTCAGAGGGCTACACGACACATATAGCCCTATACGACACATATAGCCCTATATACGACCCCCCCTATACGACACGTATAGAAATTTTAAGGTGTTGATTTAAATATTGGGATGTTTATTTAACAGGACTCTTTATGAAACTTGTTCAAATAGTAACATAGGTAACTAAAAAGTACACAAAACCGCTTATAAGAATGCACTAAATATTATTGGACTCCCTTGATGTTATCCAACCATCGGTTCTTACTTTTTCAGTTGAGTAGTTTCTAATAAAATGATGCCTCATTTTTGTTGTTACTGTCAAAAGAATATCACATCAATTGAGAGTATTACAAATTTAAAAGCATTTGTTTCTCTAAAGTCTAAACTGTTCCTCCATGGGAATTTTGTTTAGGTCCAAGCCCATATGGATAGGAGTAACATATCGAAATAACAATAAAAAGCTAATCACATTAAAATTGAATATTTAACATATGGCTATAAACATGTCTGATTTTTTTATTTTTTTTACACAGTACGTCGTCAAATTTTGATTTTCTTGCAAGACAGTTAGTTTATATTTTTATAAAAGAAATATAGTCATTTGGAAACAAAAGGCTAAGTAATTATTACACATCACCGTAACTAAAGAATTTTCACATTTGGGCAACTATACAAAGCCATACTAATGTCAGTGAACTCATACCAATTTAGATTCATTATTAAGTAAGCCAGAAAAGGGTACAGATATAAAAAATAAGAGTTAATCACATGCGTATGAACATATTGCATATATGAGCCTAAAGTTTTAAAAATTACATGGGTGGTCTCAATTGTTCACTAAGTGGTAACACACATGATCCCTATCGTGAATGGACGTTAGCTTTCAGCGTTAACTACTCCACAAGGCATACACATGAGGGTATATTGGTCAATTAAGGTTGCCAAAAGGTAAATTATGTCATTTCACTAGGGCTCCATAAATGTCAATTGTCATATAATAAGATTTTCACTCTTGTTTTTTCATATTTTCCCTCCTCTCGCACACAATTATGATTGGAGAAATTATTAGTGTCCAATAATCAATAAGAAGCATATAAATCACATATGATGAGTATGAATTGGCCCACACAACGTGTAAGACCGTACAATTTCATGTGTTTGGTTACTCTTTTGAATTTCACTATCAATGGTTGAGTTAATTTGAGCCCTAAATGATTCAAAGTTGTTATTTTTTATTATTATTGTGATTGATTAACAACATACCACCCAAGTTACTTTTCATTAAAACTTTATCATGGAGGTGTGATTCAAAACTTTCTAGAAAGAAGGTATGACTATGATAGGGTTAATTTCATAAATTTATTGATGAAAAAACTAAATTTGCACAAATAAGATGTTCATATCTTCTATGATTTTCAAATCCTAGGCAACAATTTAGATTTTGGTTTAGCACATTTAGACAATGACAGTGATGTTTTAAATTTAGGCAAATCTGTGAAAAAATATAAGCATAAAAATGTACTCACTAAGCATGTTGAGACAAAGTTTGATACATATTATTACTTGCCACGATCATTTATGGTTGTAATGGAAGAATTAGATGATGTGGGAGTTTTCATTAATGATATTGGTACCAAAAAAGGAAATGTTCTAACAGACTATTACTTGAATAGAATGTAGTTGGTGATAGTTGTGGTCAAGTTGGTAACATTGCTAATGAGGTTGACTTTGAAGTTGTATATGATTTGAAAGATGGTAAAGAAGGTGGTGATGAAAATATGCATGAGGGTGGTGATGAATATATATGCACGAAGGTGACGAAGGTGATGATGTTGGTGATGTAAATATGCATAAAGGTGATGTAAATGAGGTTGCTAATGAAGCCAATGAGTTTAACGAGGGTGATGAGGTTCACTTGAATGAAATCAGTTAGGGTTATGAGGATGATATGAATGAGCATGTTGTTGGAGCTCCAATATAATTTTGATGACACTGACTTATTCAAAGAGTTTCCCAATGATAGTAGTGAGGCTTATGAATTTAAAATAGTGACTATGTGTTTGACAAAATAAAGATGTTAATTTGAGGGACTTTCATGACAATGAAGATCACGGGGAAAAAAATTAATGATAACAATAAGTTTGCCAATCTAGGCTCTAATCCTCTACTCATGTGAGTAATAATGATGGTAAGATAGTGATGAGTTGTTAGTTGATGAGAAATTAAGCTTTAAGTTCTTTGACAGATTGACTGATAAATCCATAAATGATTTTGAGACCAAAAGAACAAGAAAATTAAGAGAACTGAAAAACAAAAGAAAGGTAAGTTTTGTTAATTATTTTATAGTTTTATGATTTTGTTTAACTCCTTATATGTAAATAACTCTTACTTGTTCTCACATGTTTGTTTCACTCCTTTGAAGGAGCAACAACCTATTCCATAAGTAACCTTTTATGTGGGCTAGATGTTTGATAGTGCAAAGAGGTTAATAAGCTCATTAGAAGATATATCAATAAAAGAAGAAAGGTAATCAATTTTATGAAAAATAATAAACACAGAATCATAGCAATATGTGAAGGATTTATGCCAAAATACACCAAAGGCTGAGACATGGATTGTGAAAACCTATAAACCAGTCCATAAATGTGTCTGATCTAGAAAAATCCAGCACTTCATATCTAATTTAATGGCCCAAGATGGATGGTTGATGATTCAAGTTTAATCTAATCCTACTGATAGCATAAATTTCATACACGATGAGCTAGTAAGGAAGCCAAGAATGAACTTAAAGTGTCAAGAATGAAGGCTTTTGTGGTAAATATAAAACTTATCAAACAAATCCAAGGATATTAAGGAACAATATGCAAGGTAGGAGATTACATACTAGAGATGAAAAGTACAAACCTAAATACTACCATGAAATCTATTGTTGAAACAAAAACACACCTAGATTTTATAAGTAGGGTGTTTAAGAAATTATATTATACTATATATTAAATGTAGGTGGCTACAGTGCCACCGTACATGTGTTGTTGTTGTCTTTACAAGTTGTTAATGCAGGAATATGTGGAGACTTTTCATGCTACATAGTAGTTATTCTCTTTCTCTTTCTTCTTCAAAACCCTTCTTTCTCATCTATTTCCCTCACCTCTCACTGTCAAACTTCCATAAAGCTTCTATTTCTTTCTTGAAGCGATAAAGAAATCTGACCCTATTCAAACTTGCTTCGTATTCCCCTAATGTCACAACACCCGCGTTCAATGATTTCACCCGCTTCAAAGCTTCTCGATGGCACCAAAGTTCTCATCGAGCATATTATACAACTGAAGCTTGAAATTAACTCCTTAAAACTCATTATCATCGATCCAAAAGTTTGATACGTTTAGTTCTTCGATTGGAGTTAGAATCGGTTCAAACTCAAAGTTCAGATCTAGAACCTTCGCAAACTTACGAAGGCTGTTATCGGTGGCGAGAAGCTCCAGGGCCAGTGAGTCTCCAAGTATCAAAACCGGTATGCCAAAGATCCGGATGCTGGTCGGTTTACCGACAGTTGGGGTTTCTAGAGCTTGATGAAAATATACTACTAAAGTGTTTGATTAAGAGATACTACTAAAGTGTTAAGACTACTTTTTATGAAGTTTGAGATGACATGTGGGGTGTTTATATCATGCTCTTGAGTGGGCTAAGTAAATCTTAGTCTCATTTGATAAGATGTACAGATAGCAGCTAACAGGTTTAAATGATCAAATGGCATTGCATTACGACTGTTATCCTAAATGCGAATTCTGTTATTGTTAGCATTGTAGCATCCATTCTTCTTTCCCCTTTACAATTGATGCAGGAATCAAAATAGGTTTTCGATTGAATAATGCTACTGTTTTGTTTTTGTAAATTAAAAATGCTATACCTTTATGTAATCACATCTTATGATAGTATAAACAACATTATTGATCCTATATATTAATGAAATTTCTTCTTGCCGTATCTTGGACGAACTAATACCTGCATTTTGCAAATAACAAGTCAAATTGCAACAACTAACAAGTGCAAAGAGATGGTTGCAAGTTGGACTTTTTTTAGAATAAGTAGATAACAAGCTATATAGTAGGTATTTATAAAAGATCCACCTGCAACCTGAATTTTTTTTACATTTTAATCACAAGCAACAAGTCAGATTGTAAAAAATATGTATACGCATTAAGTACCCGCGGCAACGCGCGGGGTAAACCCCCTAGTTTTACATAAGTTTGGGTGCATTGAAAGCTGAGTTTAAAGCTTGTTGTTGGGATTTTATGAGGGAATAAGTAATTGTTTTTGTTTAATTGTTTGTTTATGTGTTTGATTGTTACATGATTGTTTGATTGCTACTTTAGTGTCTTTACTATTAGTTTTTTCACACCCTCGTTGGTAGTGGAAACAAAAGGATATGACAGAAGGAATCGCCATAACACATTAGGGATCTAAGAGAACCTCCAACGGAATCATCATAAGACAATGGATCATGACGTAACCCGACATAAAAGAACAAGTGTCTAGAACAATCAATATCGTAACGTTATTCCAAACATGTATAATATTCTAAAGTTCTATATCGGAACGAACAAGTACTAATACAATGCAAACCAACATACAATCGAAACCAGTAAACATAAATAATAATAAAAACCAAAACCAAATAATCCGAAAACTGTATATTGCTCTTGCAGGAACAATCTCGTCTATAGCCCGCGTCCCTTAAACGTTATTACCTGAAAAGACATGCTCTAGAAGTTCAATATACATTAGTGAGTTCACAGGTTTATAAGTATAAAATATGTTACTGTGTAAGTCATGTATAAAATATGTATGTGTATGAGAACATAGAAGTCATATAAACTAACATAAGCTTATGATCAATTCAAGTCCAAACAACCGGATTATATTCACCCAATGTCATACACAAACTACGATAGTCTTTAGCAAGCATACCGATAAAAGGGGTGGGGTGTCAGCCCGTTAGTACTAACAATACATTTATATGATAGTCTAATCTAAGTATAAAATAGAAAAAACCCTTATGAAAGAAATCTAGACTCGATCCTATGGCTCAAACCACACACGATAGTCCAAAATAATTTAAAAGCACGGTATAATACAAAACCAATGAGCACGTTTTTCTCCTAAATAAAACATATTAAAAGGAGCCATGAAACTCACATTGACGTTTGCACAATCCAAAGTCCACGACAAGCATTAGTAAGTAACTATAGAAACAAAAACAAAAAAGGATTACTAAAGGTCGAGAAGATCTAATTGGGTGTAATGCTCGTAGTCCAGTCCTTAACGTCCAACTATATTTTTATTTTGATAAAAAATTTATTCGTTTATTATTCTATGAAAAATGTTCTATCTTAAGTTTTTCAAACTCGTTTTATTTTAGTTTTCAAATCCTAAACGTGTACTTTTGTTATTGTCATTCCTTACTGTACATTTATTAGTCCTACTTTAATATATTATTGAGCTTAGATATTCTTATTCTTAAACGCCTTAGAATCTCTTATTGATCATAATTATTGATTTGTTTTTGTTAGTTAGTCCTAACCTTTAATGTTTAAGTTTTATAAAAATATTTCAGCTTGTAAAGCTAATTGTGCACCAATCTTGCATAGGATAATTGAAGGTCGAAACGATAACAAAATATCACGCATTAGGCATTGTTTGAAAGTTAATTAAGACCTTATACTAACTACCAGAAAAATAATCACCTCAATTGTTTATTGCGTTTGAAGGACCAAACGACGTCATATTGGCGCAAGACTACTTAGGTTAGTTAGAGGACTCTCTGAACTTGCTTTTAGACATAAAGTTTGACTCATTTGGACTGCGTTTGACTAAATTATGACTTGTACAAAATATTCTATTTTCCAGTGAGTGATTGGAATTGGGTTGAAAGTTTCTGAGCGGAAAAATGATATCAAGAGTGGTTATTAAGAGGACACATGTCCATAGTGGAATGGTTTGTTAGGGTTAGATTAGATATAACAAATCTATCATTATTAAGTTCATGATTTTCTAAAAAGTTATTGTTTAATATCGATTAAGATAATTGGTCTAACTGTAAATCAACGATTTTGTATGAGTGCCTACGTGTGTACAATAAGATTCTATCATACTTCATCTTTCTTTCCAACTCATCTGATTTTCAAAAAATTATAGTTTTATTGTAAAAAGCTATTAGGTTTTTCCTTCACGCGTGGTGCTAGGAATTTCACCACAATCCCAAATATCAAAATGCGGATACAAAAACACGACGCAACATCTGCCACTCTGACGAAAAGCCTAAAGCATCAAGAAACCTGATTGTAAACCCAAATCTCAATGCCTATACCCTTGAAAAAAACCAAAACAAAGTCACACATGGAATGAAAAGAATAACGTTTGTAAATAAAGGAAAAAAACTAATACAACTGCTACATAATAGAGAAACGGTCTAAGGAAAGAAAACCAAGGAAATAAAAAAGCAAAAAACAAAAAAAGGCCCGAATAATCACGTAGGGGGCGAGAGGGGGAGGCGAACCTAGATGTTGGGGCTAGAAGTCAAATGTCTTACCATTAGTGCATTCTTCTCTAGTTATCACATTGAGGCTACCAGCTTTTATACACTAACAAACCAGTTTTATTTATAAAAAAATAGCTAGCTATCATGTAGCTAGCTAGTTATCATTGTAGCTAACATGTTGCCTTTTAATGTAAAATATATATAACTTAACCCGACCATTTGAAAATTACATTTATTTAAAACATTCATCCCAAAGAAGAAAATAAATTATTTTAACTAATTTTCACGTTTTTCTTTTAAAATAGTTTTAATGTGCCGGTTCTACATACTACTAAGTTTGTTTAAAAGATTAGGTAAAATAATGTAGTAAGTATGCTAACAAATCTAGATATCTTGACAAATACAACGAAATCTTTATCAAATTTTAATTCATATTATTATAAGGCAATCCGTACAATAGTATGGAAGAAGACAAACCCTACCTTGATTAATTATGCATCATTTCTTACTTAAATATGTTTAACTTAACTACAAAGCATTATTCTACATTTTATTTTAAAATTTAAAGTTGTACTCATAGCTCTTACATTATTAGAGTTTTTTAATCATATAATCTTCTCCATTCTTAAAGAATTATGATATACTTCAAATTGAATGTGTATCTTAAGTTTGCAAGATAAATGGCTAATCACATGTGTTTGATGCTAAAATCTTAAACACAATACTTCAAATTGATCTTATATTAGGCAACAAAGAATGTATGAGCTCAAATGTTAATTATCAATGGGTTCTGGTTGGCTGGTTGTTCTATGATGGATAAAAGAGAACATTATAATTATGTTTTGATGGAACTAATTTTGATACGTGACCTTGTGAAAAGTCTACCAATTTTTAACGAAAGTTTGCATGTTTTGGGTGCCTTTCGGTCCGCTAAGCGTGATATCTATGAAGATAGAGAAGAAAAAAAATAGAGTTGTCGTGATTTAGTTTTCTAGTAAATCTCTTTTAAGTGAAAATTTAGTTAATCTATTTTAAAGGTTTTTTATTGATAGATCTAAATTTTGCTTTCTCATTAGATAGAGAAACTAAAATAATTTTAAAACCTTTTAATTAATGAAATCACTTTAAAGTGAAATGCTAGCTTATAATATACTAGATCAAATAAGTGTGATTTGTCTTGTGGATCTTTATATTTCATCCTTAACATTTTCGACAAATCATTTATTTCTAGAAATACTAACTATAATAAGTAAAAAAATATAGAATTTTTTAAATAAAAAACGTAAAAGGAATATCCTTATTATTTACTATGACACCATCAAAACCAGTGTGTTTTTAAGGATTAATTAATACAACAATTGTTGAGTTTAATTCATAAAGCTAAGCTAAAAACAAAAAGATTATTGTAAGTTAGAATTTGAGTTTAAGAACAATTAAAACCAAACTTAATTGTGGGGAAGAATATTATATATATATTTATAGAACATAGTTCTGGTTGGTTGTTTGGACTATACTTTACCTTTCTTAGCATTCCACTTTATCTTGGTGGGGTGGGTTAGAAATAATGAATTGGAGAAACATAAAAGAACAATATCTGAAACAATCTTGCCAAGATCTAACATATATATACACACTATTTTCAGACTTTTTACAAAATATAATAAACAAAAAGAAACATATATAACTATAATGGATTCTCAACCAGAAAGATTTAAAATAAAAAAATATGTAACTTAGTGGGATGATTAATCAAGGGATAATTGACTAGAGCTTAAGGGACAGATCAAGATTTTGGGACTCATCTTGAATATTATTCATCAACTCCGGCCACCTTAAACCACCAATATCATCTTTGACAGTTGATATTATTCCTGTCCTAAGCACTTCAAACCGCCCAACACCGCCACGGGACGGCGGAGATCCTGCGAGACTCGAGGTGAAGCTCCCTGTAGCTGGTTGCTGATCAACATGAGGCCTTGATGACCATCCTTTTGGCCCATAAAAGCTCTTGAAACCCGATGAAGAAGCCGAAAACATCGAATTAGAAGGTTTTTGGATCATTGAGTGTACCTGAATTCCAAGTGATCTGTTGTTGCTATAGCCATGGAGAGGAAGTGTAGAAAGGGTAGAACAGTAATTTTGATCATGGTGGTGTTGTTGGTGCATATATGTGTGACCAAAAGCTGCAGCTGCAGAAACCATTGGATTTGAAAGAAACCCTAATCTTTGGCCTCTTTTTGCAAGATTTCTCTCTCTTTTGTGGGCATTTTGGTGACCACCTAGAGCTTGTGAACTGTAAAACTTTCTTTGACAGTAGTTGCATGAGAAAACCCTAGGTTGATCAGTTGTATCTGATGCTTGTTGGGTTGTACTTTCAGGTGAAATGCTCATGTTTAAACTGTCTATAAGATTGAGTTCTTGATTCAATCTTGATGCATCATTGCCATCTAAAGTCTCCATCTTTCTTTCTTCTTTTTCATCTTCATCGTGTTCTGCGTGTTCTTTGTGTTCTTTATCAGTATCAGTGTCAAAAGTTCCAATCTTTTTCGATTTCTGGAATTCGACATCTAGCAATGGATCACAAGAAGAAAGTAATTCTTCTTCATTCGACATCTTTTTCGGTTTTCGATTGTTTTCGAGCTATTTGGGTCTCTTTCTTGGTTTGAAGGGGTGTGTGAAATTGAAAGGGGAGAAAGAAGTTGTTTATGGAAAGTGAATGCTTTGTGCTTTAAGTGGAAAAATACTATGTGAAAGAGGTTTCCTAAATAAAGACTAAAGAAAGATGGTTTGAGTTAAAGTACAGTAGATATCTTAGGTAAAGCTTTTCATCTGACTCACAAACAGTTGAATATTGCTGTCTAATCATGTTACTACACTTGTACCATATGTTTTTAGAGTGGTACCTTGTTATAGAACTAATCATTTTTGCAATATACCATAACTCTAGTAATAAGTTTTCACCTGAGGCAAATATAACCCTAATCGAGCACAATCATAATGCTCAGTTAATATTTTTTATTTATTTTTATTTTCTTAAAATGACAACTATATATTAAGTCCATATAATTTGCTACTAATTTAACATTACAAATACTTTATATCAATTTATTATGAACAGGACTCTACTGTTAGTATCAAGTGAAGCTTTACCACTTATAATCCAAACAACTTTGTAAACTAACTTTGTAGCGACATTAAATTTTAAAAGAATACTTCACACAAATATCATTTAAGAGGAGTTGTTGTGTAACACGTGATTGACTGAATTTACATTTTGCCATGCTAACTACTTAGGGATTAACCTATACAAGCTTTTCCCTTCTTAATAAGATGGTTCACGTCCAAACGAGGTACCAACAAGAGCATAAACTAACCAACGATGGACTTTAATTGATACCAATAAGAGCATAAACTAACCAATGATGAACTTTAATATGATCAGTTGAACACAACATAACAGAAATCTAGATTGTATTAACCTGTGTATTACACGATTTAAATAAATAAAAGTATTAAATATAAAATGGTATTAAGTAATAAAACAATTATATAAATTTTTTAAACTTTTTTTGTTTTTAAAAAAATAAAACATTTTGTTTCAAGACAAACCATTTTAAAAATAAATTTCCCTTCAAAAGTTTACCCTTGAGGTTTGTTAAAAATAACCATATTTCTCCAAAAGATTAAAACATCAATTTACCTTCAAAAGTTTCATAAGTTGTTTCAATTTCAGTCCAAAATTTTCATTAGCTTTTTAACTTTATCCAAAATAATAAAACTTTTAAATTAAAATTAAAACTAAATATGAAACTTTTGAAAGTAAATTGAGGTTTTTAATATTTTGGAGGAAGATAGTTACTTTAGTCAAAACTTAGGGAGCAAAATTGAAATTAACTCTAAATTTTTTTATTATAACTCTCAATTTTAATTATTTTTTTTTTACAATTATTTTAATATTTTAACACCATTTTAAAATAATTTGTATTTTAAAAAAATGAAATTATGTTTTGGAAAAATTTCTTATTTTATAAAGTTTATTTTTTTTATAAACAAAATTAATAAAAATAGCTCTTTTTTAATTTATTAAAAAGTATTTTAACTTATAAGAAAATTAAATAATAATATTATTAATTTTAATAACTATTAAATATGAGAGCGAATCAAGAAAATTTTGTTAAGAAAGAACATGTTGCTGCCACGTGTCCCTCATAACTAGTTTATATTAAGAAACAAAGATAAAGATAAATATCAGTAGAAAAAATTTTGTATTATTGAATTTTGAATGTGCGTGTGATTACAGGTGGTTATTTGCGTCCCTATAAATATACATCACCGAAACAACCTTACAACCATGAACCATCTTGGTATTTATTGTTGCCAATAGGAGATGTCCACTGTCTCGTGTTGAATGGAGAGACAAATTTATCACATCGCATGGGAGAAGGCTTTTAAAGCTTCAATTTGGAGGGTTGGGCATGAATTCTAGCTGGTTGCACTTCTTTTAGATCAATGAAGAAGAAGGAAGAGGGCGTGCGTAGGATATTCGATTCAGTGAGTATGATTCTTGACATGACCATTTGAAAAGAATTGAAGTGCAAGCACGGCCGGCTCAATGTTTTTTAGGGCCCCAAGCAAACTAAAAAAGTAAGGCCTTGTTGAAAAAAATTTATTAAAACCCTTATCCATTATCAAACCACCCTAATGAACTATCAAAATAGCTTTAAACAAAAACAACCTAAATATCAAATAACAAGTAAATCAGCCTAATAAACTATTAAAGTAAGCAAGTAGCTTATTAAACTTCAGAAAGACAAAGCAATTAAGCAATTAGAAACCTAACGTTGATCAAATTTCAAAGAGACAAAATAATTAACTAATTAAGGAATCTATTAAACTTTAAAGAGACAAAGCAGTTACGAAGCCACCTAACCTTGATTAAACTTCTGCTATGCACTGGACTATAGGCACTAGGGACTAGGTGATTAGAGTTAAGAGTTTAAAGTAGAGATGAGAGAACTGAACTGGAGCAGAGTCATAAACAAGCATTAGGGGCATGGTTGGGTGGAATATCGAGCATGAGAAGAGCAAACGGAGCTTGTTTGTGGGTTCGTCCAGGGCTACTTGGTGTCGCCTTTAATATGTAGGTGTGCAGCCGACAGGGCAATAATTAGATGAAACATAGAGACACTTCGGAATCATTATCGATCATTAATCTATCGGACTTCAGAGCAAGCACCGGTTGGTTCATTTGTGGATTTGTGCCCTTTCACCCTTTGGGAAGACTCCTAACTCCCCAATCATATGATTGGATTTAACATGGAGGCCTAAATGATTGCCTAATATAAAAGAATTTTAAAAATGGGAGCCCTTAATTTTAGGAGGTCCCAAGGCCATTGCATCACTGGTAAGTGTATTGGGTCGACCTTGAGTGCAAGATCATACCCGACCATTTAAGCTACATATGTAACAAGATGATTAAACCGTAATGAAATTTAGCCTTTAAAGGACTTTCAGTGTGTTTAAGATTTTAACAATACCCCCTAATTAATAATAGAAAAAATTGCAAAAATAGTCCATGTTGTTTGATCAAATTACAAGTTTGGTCCCTAGATTTTAAAATTTACAAATTTAGTCCAAACATTTGGAAGTTTGTTGTAAACTTAGTCCCCACCGTTAGTGTCCGTTAGTTTTTAACGATTTGGGGACTAAATATGCAATATGATCAAACCATAGGGACTAACTATGCAATTTGCTCTAAAAATTTAAAATAAAAATAAAAATCAAACAAAACTTAAAATAAATTAAAATCAAACATAAGAAATTCAAATAAACATCAATAATAAAATTCAATAAATTAAAAAAAATAAAGGTTAAGAAATCAAATCAAATTCAAAACTAAATAAAAGTAAAAATAAAACGCATGTAAAAAGAGAATGCCAGAAGTATTAAAAAAGAAGTATGCAATTAAAGTAAAAAAATCAAATAAAAATCAAACAAAAATTAAAAATACAACCGAATCAACATTTATAAAATTCAAAATAAATATTAAAAAAATCATATTAAAGTTAAATAAAATAAAAAAACGATTCGATTTTATTTTTCATTTTTTGGATTATACTTCACAAGGTTTTCGGATTCTTCGATTTAAACATAACATACGAACTTCATCAAAAATAATTATAAAAAATAAAAATTTTAAGCGTACTTCTCATTTTCTTCTTTTCTATTTTCATATGCATTTTATTGTTACTTTTATTTACTTTTTAAATTTGGTTTGATTTTTTAACTTTTATTCTATTTTTTTAACAATTATTGAATTTCTTTATAAGAGTTTATTTGAATCTTTTAAATTTTAATTTTAATTTTTATTTGATTTTTTTAGCTTTTTTTAATTTCTGGAGAAAATTGCACAATCGGTTCCTATGGTTTGACCATATTGCATATTTAGTCCCCAGATTGTTAAAAACTAACGGACACTAATGGTGGGGACTAAATTTGCAACAAATTCTTAAATGTTTGGACTAAATTTGCAATTTTTAAAATCTTGGGATCCAACTTGCAATATGATCAAACCACAGGGACTATTTTTGCAATTTTCTCTTAATAATAAGATAAATCTTGTTGTGTTTTTTGATTTCATTTGACTTGGATATCTTTCAGAAAGAGAAGTGATATTTCAGATTAAAGTATTTCGCGTGTATGAAATCTTTAATCAGATAAGACAAAAAGTTTATGCACAAGAACTAGCTAGCTCGTGCTTTCTATGAATTATTGTGAATGCCATAATGATTCCTTTATCTAAGGGATGAATCGCTTTAAGTAACGTCGCAAACATTCATTTAGCAATTACCTCGATAGAAACCACATCATTTGTAGCAAACATGCATGTTATTACCAAACATCAGTTGCAATAGAGTTACTACCGAGCTTTAGTTGCTACAATAAACTAAAGCTATAATCAACATTCATCGTTACTATTAAACACTTTTTACTATTAAACTAACATAGTTACTTCCTAAAACCAATTTAATTACTTAACTTTTTATTATTGAACTTTAGTTACTATCTAAGATCAATTTTACTATAGGACGTTGTTTTTCAAAGTCAATGTATATTCTAATATTTCTTTAATCTTTAATAAGTCTCAATTAATCAAAATAATATTAAAATTATCAACAAATCTCTTTTTAAATTTTCTCTAGATTTAACCATTTTACTAACAAAAAAAAATCCAAGATGGTCCATCAGGGAGCATAATTTGTCTTTATGCATGTTGGTATTCACGTGCATACAGGTAAAACTTATTTTTCTCAAGTCTACATATCCAACTGTTTAAGATTTGACATCATACTAGTTTAAAACTACTCTATTCCGTATTAATAATTTGATGTTAACGTTTTTTTCCTTTTCGAAACAAGAAAAATTGCACCAATAAAGATGAATGCACAAAACCCTATTTCTAATTTATGTGACCCCTAACACGTGCGTTTGTAATATAAGATGGTAATTAAATAATTTTACGTCCTTTCAGTTATAAATAATAATATTAGTACATTATAAAATATTGTTTTTCTTTTATTTTAGTTTGTTCTTCGAAAACAAACTGGGACAAGGGTTGTCGCTGAGTAGTTTGTCATTGGAGAAACAACAAAACAGCAGGTGGGAACTTTGAACACATCTAATCACTAGTTATAACTGGCTAATAATTAATGAGACAACTATCATACATGCTAAATATATGTTTTAAAAAGTATATTTATTATTATTATTTTCTTTTAAAATATCTATGAAATTGTTACTAGCTTAATCTATCTCTTATCCGTTTTCTTTATCGCATTCACTTGTTCCTTTTCAGGCACATCCTAAATAATAAAGTTTCTAATTAAGCAAATTATATCCCAAAAGGATCATTTTATGTTTCTAATCTGAGACCGATCTTGTCGTATTTTTTTCATTTTGAAGTCCAACGCTAACAAAGACTCGATGATGCTCAATGCATGATGCTACACATGTGTTTAAGGGGTCGTTAGAACTCGTAATGGTAGTCGTGTTAGTCCTTATGTATCTATGTAGTTGTGTTGCAAACGTGTGAGCAAGTCCATATAGAGGCCACTCGTAGACTATCTAGTCATAGTAGATCATAAAGAAGTGATTCCTATACAATGAGCTATCATCATTGTGTGTATGTGTAACATGATGCAATTATGGGACTTGTGTTGGGTGGAAGTGGGGCTTTTATGTTCAAGAAGGGCTTCAACAGAGGAGGATGTGGTGGGTTCCTGAGTTTGTAAATCAATGGTCAAATCTTGAGTGCATGCATGTGTGGATATTTTGGTAGTGTTTGTATAAAACATGGAAAGATGTGTCACTACTACACTGCCAAAAAAAAAGAAAAAGATCAATACATTTAACAAATATAGTCTAAAGGTTATCTCTTAACTTAGGGGGTGTTTGGCCTAGCTTTTTAAACGAAGCTTATAGTTTTTTTAGCTTTTTTTACAAAATAAGCTCAACTTATTGTTTGATTTAGCTTTTTAAGCTTATGCTTATTAGCTTATATAAGCTAATTTGAAGAAGCTAACTTGAAGATGGTTTTTTAGCTTATTTGAATAAGCTTATTTGTGTAAGGGTGTAAATTACTCATTTGCCCTCAAATGGTAGTGGATTAATAATTATTGAAGCAACTTATTACTATAACCTAATGTTTTACTTAACTTTTTACATAATACTATTTATTTTATTTATTATAGATAAATATTACGTTGTTGATGCTAGATATTCAAATACTAGAGGTTATCTTGCTCCTTATAAAGGAACCAACATTCGTTATCATATACAAGATTTTTGAGGATCTAGTGACATTAATGAAATAGATGAAGACACAAGTACACAACGTAGAATAGATGACTTATACATAAGTGCAGTTAGAGATATGATTGCAAGAGATCTAACCAAGCCAAGATGAATGTTTATTGGATATTAATGTATTTTTGTAGAAGTTCTACGTCATTCTCGATATAAATTTATCCAAAAATGATGGTATAACTCATAAAACAAAGTAGATACATATAAAATAAGTTATGTGATAATACGTAACCATGCCCCTTTTGATCATTTTACCAACATAAGCTAAATAAAAAAAACTAACACAAACACTTAAAAGAGTTTATCAACTTGTAGAATATAAGCTAATCCAAACACTTAAGAAGAGCTTATCAAATAATAGAAAATAAGCTATAAGTTACTTTAAAATATAAGCATAAGCCAAAAAATAAAAGCTAGTCCAAACACCTCCTTAGTCTGGTTATTGGTTAATAATTCGAGAGGGCTAAAGTGGTCAAGGAAGAAAGATGAGGTGGTGTGCATGGGCAAAGCATTAAAGGGGTCGGGAGGGGCCCCCGCCGCTCCTTTTTTTCGTCAGTAGAGTTAATTTTTGGTTTAATAGTGTAAATTTTTGGCTCGATAGTGTAATTTTTTTTTATATAACAACTTCCCACATTTTATATAACAACTTCCCACCCACCCCCCCCCCCTCGAAAAAAATTAATTTCTCCCCCGCCCCACCTATGAAAATATTCAAGCTCGACCACTAGTGGTGTGTATAGTTCTAGTTGATTCAAGGGGCTAATAAGGAATATAATTAAACTGGTCATAAAGAGGTGCATTGTATCCTTTTAATGCTATTTATGGAAGATGAATAATCTTTCTTCAAGTGTCTATCGCCTCCTAAAATTGGTCAATCACTTCTATGAAAATGATTAAAAAGAAAAGAGTAAATTTTGCTTTTGGTCATTTGGTTTGGACAATTAATTATTTTAGTCTAAAAATAATCTTTTGTCAAATCATGACCTATGGTTTTATTTTGTAACATTTTTGGTCCCTGGGGTTTCAAGGACCAAAGGTGACTAAAAGAAAAGTTCATTACCCTAAAGTGCCCTATAAAAGCGCTCCTTTGATTTATATTCTTGCATTAGAACCTTCTTGAAGAAGTAGAGAGAAAAAATTTGCTTTTAAAGAGAGAAAGTCAAGAAAAACCATAAAGATATTAATTTTGTATACTATTCAACATGAGTTAGATTCATGCTAAAATGATGATTATGATTCATGTAGAAGGATAAAATTGATATTTTCACGCATGCATGTTTGTAGATCTAGAGATTTATCTTTTCAGTTATAGGGTTTGTTCGAGATCTTCAAATGTTGAGTTTTAGATCCCTATGTTTTATATTTTTATACTACTATTGGGGTTGATATGCTTACTTATATGATTATTCTCCTTAAATCTGTAGTTTCTCACTGTGTGTGATAAAAGTATGATTTTTGTGTGTTTATTGACTCGAATATGTGCATGTGATTAATGGTTAGAATGAAACCCTAGTCAAATAGGGTATAGATTTGTTTAACATCATGTTTGATTAAAAATGGAGTGGGAATGACATATACGTATAGAATTCGAAAAAGTTTACACATCCGCATCAAATCCTGTAGCCTGAATCTAAATCAATGCAACCAAATCTCGCCAAAGAGATGAATTTTAACCTAGGGTGGACTTCTACTATGGTATGATTTCCTAAATGCTTTACCAATGTAGTAGCTTATATATGATGCATGTATGATATGTGGCATGAAATGTATAATGTAATAAAGAAAATGATGAAAAGTATTATGCATAATAAAGTCTAACTCTACTAGATAAGCCTTAAATTTCTCTATATTATTACGTAAAAAGTTGGGTGCTACCTTAGGATTTGTTTAAATAATAAAGTGACTTCACTAACATGCGTAAGGATAAAGTCTGGTGTCCTACGAATGGATCTCAAGTATGCACTGGGATCATGGTATTCTCACCTCATGATAGTTGGGGGGCTGCCCATGTAAAGAAGCATCTCATCAATGTTAGCCATGTTGTAAAGTTGTGGACTTTCTAACATAGGATAGGGAACAAAGCATTGACAAACTAGAAATTATGAATGAACCAAAACGGTCTCACAAATGGTGCTATATTAACATGTTGCTACATTGACATGTTGCTACCAAAATTTGTACTGGATGCCTAGGGATCACAGTAACACCAAGAATGGATAGTTCACTGGTTGGTGATTTATTTATCCTACAAAAAAGAACATTGTTAGCCTCGTCATGATAAGAGCCTAGAGGTTTTCACCGTGACCAGCCTCCAGCGTGTGAATATCTATTAGATAATTGCGCAATGATTTATTTAATGCTACGTGAATGAGTAGTTGGATAAGAAGTGAATGCTTTATTCTCTCTAAGAAGAGAGGCTTAGAGACCTCTTATGAACATTGACTTCATAATCATTAAATGTAATGTTTTTCATCGTGAGTTATTCTCGTCATGTAGTAGATCTGGTAGTCAGTCTTTACGACCTTACTTGAACAGGATTTGTTCTATAAGCTCATACCTCTGTACTCTTTATCTTTACCCAAAAAAATAATAGTGATATCCGGTGATTATAACCCTGCATTCAAAGATCTTCATATTTCCAATATCATTTATTGCTCTTGGTATTTATCATCAGCATCTTTCTTTATACCTCTTGCATCCTTCTTTATGCCTCCGGCACAATCATCCAGGACAACTATTTTACCTATATGATATATGGTCTAGTCTAATTTGATATTGTACATTGTCATACTTAGGGTACTTAGATCATGATTTGTCAGGTTATGATGTCTGACCTGTGGTCGGTCGACATCCTTCGAGGTCGACATCCTTCGAGCTAGATATTTCTCGTATGATGTTGACTACTATTATGTAACATTAGATCGGACCATTGCCTATTTGGTTATCAGGTCTAGGAGCTAGTCCTTTGGGACTTTCCCTAAGTGTACATTGACTATAGCCAAGAGTTACCTCACCGGAAGTTAACGAAGTTTATCAATTTTACATTCTAATAGTATATTACAAGTAATCATGAGTTTGTTTTGAAATGGAACTTCAGGTGTTTTTTAATCATAGTTTACATATGCATCATGCATGTGGTCTTACTCTTCTTGCTTTCCCTTATGTTTATTCTTATGTATTGGCAAGCTGGAGAAAGGAATTAATTCCCAAGGGTCATTCTAAGTGACAACTTGTAAAAACAATTGCGAACCGATCTTGTACATAATTATAAGAATAGCGGATTACACCCGCGCTTTGCCGCGGTTCGGTTTTGAACGTATACGAGAACGTCATAATTATAGTTTTTTGGGTATTTTGGTTTTGGTGATTTTAATGACATAGACACTAGTTGATATTTAAACATGTTTTGACAATTCGTTATTATATCATTATGATAATATTACTGGACATATGAATATTTGATAAGGCATGAATATCAATTAAAACAAATATGTTAAAAGTAAAAACTCTTATAAATTAAATCAAATATATTAAAAGTAAAAATCTTTATCAAAGAAAGGGCAAATATGGAAGAAATCTAGAGAGAAAATAAAAAATACATCATGACTATTCATATGGTGTCTTAATATAAAAAAAATTACTAATTTGTCACCCGGTTTTGTATTGAGTAAATTACACGGATCATCCCTGTGATTTTGTTAAAATTTTGGATTTGTTCCTGAAAGTTTTAAAATTACGAATATATTCCCTAACGTTATAATTGTCTTTCATCGATGGTCCATACTCTGTTAGTTCAATTAATGATGTTAAATTTGTCAAAATAACTATTTTACTTGTAAGGATCATTAATGTAATTTCATTTTAATATATTTTTTATTATAAATATGTTCATTATTTAATAAAAAATATATTAAAAATGTCTTCTTTTAAATGTTTGGTTTGTAATTTTTTTAAACCAATATGCAGGTTTTTTTTAACCTTTATAAAAATGTCTTCTTTTATAAAAGTGTTTAAAACAATTTTTTTTAAATATTTAAAAAACTAAGAATTTGTCTAAGAAAATAAGTTTTAAAAAATGAATGGTTTAAAAAAAACTTTAGAAAGCCAACCAGTTTAAAAAAAGTTTAAAAAATCAAAAAGTTTTAGAATGACATATAAAAAACGAATGGTTTAAAAACCGAACATTTTAAAAAACATGTTTTTAAAAAGTTTTTTATTTGTGTATTTAAAACGTATTTTATTAAATAATTCTTATTAATAATGAAATATAAAAGTAATATAAAAAATAAAAAATTTTGAAAAACAAGAGTATAAATTTTTCTCTAAGAAAAATAATACTATAGTTTAAAAGGTAAATTAAATAGATGACTAATGCGAATAAAATGTTAATTTTTACAATATTTTACATTATTAACCGTTGATTAACATTACCTATGGATCATATATGAAAGAGAAAGAAAATGTTAGGGGCTACATTCAAAGATTAATATAAACTTTAAGGAACAAATTTAAAATTTCAATATAACCACAAAGAATATCTATGTAATTTACTATTTTATATTAAATAATAATAAAGATACAAATAAAGATGAAGCACTTGTTGATGCACTAACTAAATATGTCAATAATCTTTTACAAATTTATAGAAAAAAACACTTCTTCCTTGTCATTTCACTAGAACTACCTCTCGTATGAAATTTTAAAGTTGATTTTCATTTCAAAAAGAGAAAATTGTATATATAGTCCATGTGGTTTAACCAGATTGTATGTATGGTCTCTAAACTTTAATAAATGTAAAATTAGTTCAAATTTTTATGTACTTATTGTATATTTGATTCCTGACACGAATTCATTCAATTTCTGTGTTTTTTATAAAATTTGGACTAACTTTTAAATTTAATTTTAAAGCCTAAAAGTGCAACGACCACCTAAAAATTTAAACTAACTTTTCAATTTTTAAAATTTAAAGATCAAACATACAATGACTACACGAAAACTTAAACTAACTATATAATATTTGAAGTCTGAAAACCAATGTTTTCAGAACCGGATCGGACGTCGAACCGGACGCCTTACTGGTTTGGTGGTCGGACCGGTCGGACCGGTTGGACCGGATTTAACTATATTTTAATTATATTTATATATGTAATTAAATATTTGTTGGAAATAACTAATAAGGGTGTGAAATGGAGTCTCTCTAACACCCTTATCCCACATTGGTGTGACAAATGAACCATTATGTGTTTATATGTGATAACAAGGTGAAATGTCTTGAATGTCTTTATGATACCTTTTACACCATGACCTACCCGCGCGTAGGGGGGGGGTGCAAAAACGGGTTTCTGGCTGGAAAATTTGGGTCGCCCACGCACGACATGCGGACACGAATGCCGTTCGAAATAAACCGGGTCCGCGTGAAGCCGGTTTTTTGCTTTTTTTGCTCTTAATTTATGGTTTAACACCTCGTTTTTACCCATTAAAACAAAAACCATAAAAAAAAGGAAAACCGGCCAGAACCGGTCCGGTTCTCCCGGTCCGACCACCAACTCGGGATGAACCGGCCGGTTCAATGACCCAAAAACGATTCACCCTTGACCGGACCGGACCGGACCAGGCACCGAAACCCGGCCGAACCGGCCGGACCGGCCGGACCGATCCGGTCTTAACAACAATGCTGAAAACCATACCATATTCTGGTCAGATTACATGAAATATTTATGTAATTTTCTCTTTCAAAAATGCAAAACTTCATGTTATAGCTTGTAAGGATGTATTATGCAAACTGAGATGATATACTATTTTAAAATAGAGGCGCTAAGCTATAATCACTTTTATCTATATGAAAACTCTAGTTGTAGTATCTATTTAATGAGAGGATATAATTTTCTTGAGGGTGACTTCTAAGCAGTTAAACACCTAAAAACTTAGGGAGCGTTTAGTTTTCGAAATATATTGGAATTGAAATTGGAATATGAATTAGAATTGGAATTGAAATTGAAATTGGAGGTGAAATTCGAAGGAATTGTATTTGTACTTCAATACTTTTCATAGGATTTGGAATTTAAATAAATTGGAATCTATAGATGGAATTTAAATTCCAAATGTATTTCTAGTGACAAAACATTTATAAAGTAATTGTAATTTATCACCCGTTACAAACCGCCACCACCTCAATGACCACCGATCATCGCCGCTACATACCACAGACCGCCGCCGCCATCACCGCCCACAATCGACCGCGACCACCAACCTCGCCCGTTGCTGAAAAACGACCCCACTGCCGCCACCAACTGATAACGCATGTCGTCGAAACACGGTTCGACAAAGGAGGTCGGCGACAATCGACGGTTAGGGGTGCGGGCGGTCGGCGGTCGGGGCAAACGGTGGCCGGCGGCGGGGTTGTGTGGCGTCGGTGGTGGTCGGTGGGCGGCGGCGGTGGGGTTGGCAACAGCGGCGGCGGTGGGGGCGACAGTCGGTGGTCGAGGGCGGCGACGGTCGGGGGGTCGTCGGCAGTCGAGGACGGTGGCGGTCGGGGTCGGGGCGACAGTGGTCGGGGTCGGGAGCGGGCGGCGGCGTCGCCAGTCGGGGCTGTCGGTCTAGGGCGTCGGCGGTCAGTTGGCTGTGGGGGGTGGTAGGGGTCGGCGGGGGGCGAAGGCGGTGGGTCGGCGGCGGGCGACGGTGGTCGGCGGTCGGGGTCGTCGGTTGGAGGTGGGTGGGGTGGTAGGTGGCAGCTGGTGGTTGAGGTGAGGGTCAGTGGATTTTGAAATCTTTTATTTGAGAGAATTAATTTTGAATTCCTATATTGTAACAACTTGGATTTTTGTTAAATAAGGCGTTAACCTTGTTAAGTTCTTGTAAGGATCATTTGTGTCTTTTATGAAACTTTGAGGGCTTGTAATGCGTGTTGAGTTATGATAGATGTTAATAAATTAATTTGTTTAAACATTATTAATAATGATAACGATATTGTTATAATAATAACAATTGTTAATTTTAATGTTAATAATAATAATAATAATAATTATTGCTATTAATAATAATTAACAATAGTATTAATAATCATAAAAATAATATTAATAATAATAATAATGAAATTGTATAGTTACTAAACTTATTAAGGTTTTAAAACTTCAAGTAATTAAACTTTGGGGGGGTTAATGTCAATTTAGAAACTTTACTATTAAAGTTTATACATAAAATGTTAAATAACAAACTCGAGGGACCATTTCTGTAATTAACCAAAAACCCAAACCCCCACCCCATTCTTCTCCCGATTTTCCGGCACCACTCCGGCCACTCTCCGGCCGGAGTCCGGTGACCCCCAAAACACCAAAATAATCGTTCTTTTATCACATTAAATGTACCAAACGATTCGGGGAAGCTTCACGAATTCGAACCCGGGCACCCTCATATTTTTTTAAAAAGGGTTCTAGCCTTTAAAAAAGGCTATAAAAAATTCTAAAAATTGTTAAAAACTATAGAAAATCATTTTACAAACTTTATTTAATTAAAAACCATTTAATTATTTTTCTGTAATTTATTTATAAATATACTCTTATACTTTTAATTAATATTCTTAAGTTAATAAAATAGTTAGTATATTTTTATAAAATTTAGACTTTAAACACTAGTTAATTTGCACAAACTATTATTTTGTCTTTAAATTATCGTTTAGATTGTGTTTATTTTATTTAATTATAAAATTTATCTAAATTTTAAAAAAATATTACAAAATTACTATAATGTTATTTTTATAAAATAATAAATAAAATCTTTCCCACGAAAATATAATTGAGTTCATAGTTGACAAATATAAATAACAAAACCCCAAACATCAAGATGATCCCTAGTCCATGATTGATTCATTAACCTTATTGTAAAACTTTAACCTTGTAAGCATATATATATTTAGGTATCTTGTGACGATACATCTTGGAACGACGCTTATTATTATTCTTAATTATCATCATTCTTACACTTGTTTGACATGTGAGTTTTCCTTGTCCCCTTTTTATTATTTCACACTTATTTGGGGTGAAACATGATGCTTATATCATATACACGTTTAAACATTTGAGACTTATGATGCACATGCAATTCTACTTATTTTTGGTCATGGTTATTTGTGTTTTTGTAAGTGTTTATATGAGATACATAGTTTGTTTACAATCATTAACTATTGCTAGCCTGGCGACGTCTTAGATCTTTGGGCCTGACAAGCCTATTTGGTGCTAAAGTCGAGGTATTGCCGACTCCTAGGGGCCGTACGCTTGTGCACTAGGGAACCAAATACACTTAGCCAATCTTATATACTTGTAATCAAGTCGAGGTTTGGTTGTAACGATATGTGTTCTATAACCTTACTAGCTTATAATCCATGACATGAATTGCTACTTGTAATCTTATTATGTATGAAAACTTGGAAACTCACCAACTATTTTTAGTTGACTCTTTATTTTCATCATGTTTCAGGAAATCCCCAAGTTTAAGGTGGACATTTGAAGCTTGCAATAAAACTAGGACTTGGACCTAGTTAATTAAATAAAACATTATGTTATGTTTGTGTTATGTTGAACTTATTTCTTTATGGTGACTTATGGTTGTATTACATTTAAAGACTTATGTTTAATATATTTGAATTTAAATATAGCGTTATGTGGCTGTGAACAATCTTAACCCTCACACCTCGACGTTTCCGCCGTCAAGGTTGGGGTGTGACAGATTGGTATCAGAGCCCATAACTATAGGGATTTAGGTTATTAGAAATGGTGACCTAGACTATAGCTTATGCATGAACCTCTTAGAATAATATTTATATTCTTGGTAATATATATATTGTTACATGCTACATAATGCTATACTTTACTTATGTGCAACTTGATGCCTTAGCATAGGTTTGCCTTGTAATTGTTTAAACTTAGTTACTCGTCTCCCTAAACTTACCTTTTGACACTTTGACTCTCCCCGAAAAATGAAACTTCTTAATCTTATTCTCGTCGACACGTGGAATTGTATACTTATGCCTATGACTTGAATCCTTAGACTTATGTCTAATCTATGTAAAATCTCATCAAGGTTTTGATTTCATGAACCTAAGATATTTGTGTGACACATGGACACCTGTATTCTGGATTTCCTGGCAAAAGGCCCTCGGGCTAAGGCAAGCATATCGCATAAATCCTACGGGACTAGTTATGCTTACCTGGGGATTTCTGGGATGAGTGATAAACTATGGTCAACATACACAAATTTCTAAGGCAAGTGGGTCAACTTACCTTGACGTGTCAACGTTTCCAAATGGTAATGTGTTACCAAATGGAACCATTCCATGTGCCTTACAATTATTGCCTTATCCTTGTTGAACTATGACCCTTGTTATTCCAATTCTCGAATCTAACTCATTTTGTATATTCCAGCATGTCTCGCCATCATGGAAAGCGTGGAAGTTCCGATCGTAAACTAGCCGCCATGATTGCTCGTCAAATGGCTGCTGTCATCCCGACCATGGTTGCTGAACTTAATAGCACCTTACTGACCAATGGTAGCAACAATGGTAATGGTCATGGAGAGAACAGCAACAACCAAAATGGGAACAATCAAAACGGGAACAATCGAACCTGCACCTTCAAACACTTTAGTTCTTGCAAGCCCACTAGTTTTAGTGGCAAGGAAGGAGCCACTGGTCTTCTTGAGTGGTTCGAAAGCATGGAGAATACCTTCATCAACTGTGAGTGTCCCGAGGCACTCAAGGTTCGTTATGCTACTAGTGTGCTCCAACAAAGGGCACTTACCTGGTGGAATAGCGAGAAGAGAAACCGTGGACCCGAAGCTGTGCAAGCACTTACTTGGGAGGAGTTCAAGAACATCGCTATCGCGAAGTTCTGCCCACGAAGTGAGTTGCAAAAGTTGGAGGAGGAATTCTGGAACTTGAAGCAAAATGATGGTGATCATTTGGCCTACTCAACTAGGCATCATGAGTTGAGTTTATTGCTGCCTCACATGGTCGACACTGTCCCCCGCAACATCGAGAAGTTCATTAAGGGTGTACCACCCCAAATTCAAGATGCTGTGGTGGGTAGCCGACCCACAACTTTGGAAGAAGCCATTACTATCACCGCTCAACTCACCGAGAATCATATACGAGCGGGCACCATGTCTGTGAAGGGTGCAAAGAAAGTAGAGAAGACGGCTACCGAGGCTGTTAAAGAAACCAAAGCTGAACCGTCTTACAACAACAACAACAACAACAAGAAGCGCAAGTTCACACCGGCGCGCAACTATGCTGTGGCTGCACCTAAACAACCTCAAAGACAACTTGTACCTGCGGCTGCACCTGTGGCACAAGTGCCTGGGGCTAGGGCTTATGCTGGTCCTCAGCCTATGTGCAACATTTGTAGGTACCACCACCCGGGAAATCAACCATGCCGTATCTGTACCTTATGCGGTAAATATGGTCACTTGGTGGCGACTTGTCACCGTGCACCTAACAACAACGCCGCCGTGGTCACAAATCGTGTTTGCTACAACTGTGGGGAACCTGGTCATTTCCGCCCACAATGCCCCCGTCTTGTGGGTAATGTTCCACAAGCCCGTGGTCGTGCTTTCAACATCAACGCGAATCAAGCACAAGCAAACAACGATGTGGTGAATGGTATGTTCACTTACCTTTAACTTTTGTGACCTATTTCTTTTCGTGTGTTACCTATGTCGTTAAATACCTTTAAAATTGAACAGGTATGTTCCTTATTAATAAAACTTATGCCTATGTCCTATTTGATTCTGGAGCCGATAAGAGTTTTGTTTCGTTAGAGTTTGAACCCATACTTGCTAAGCCACATACGAAACTAGGAAGACCTCTTACCGTTGAAGTTGCCGATGGAGAACCGATCACCGTCGATGTCGTTATTCGTGATTGCATCTTAAGTCTTGACTCGCATGATTTTCTTATTGATCTTATCCCTATGAAACTTGGAAGCTTCGACGTCATCATTGGTATGGATTGGTTAGCCAAACACCATGCCGAGATCATTTGTTTCGAGAAGTGCATTCGTATACCGTTACCCTCTGGAGATACTTTGAAAGTGTTCGGTGAAAAATCTTCCAAAGGGCTTAAACTCATGTCTTGCACTCAAGCCCGAAAGTGCTTAAGCAAGAAGTATATGGCCTTCTTGGCTTACGTGGTCAACACGAAAGTCAAAGGGAAAGAACTTAAGGATGTCCCTATCGTACGAGACTTTCCTGAAGTATTTCCCGATGACCTTAGTGGTTTACCTCCCGTGCGTGAAGTCGAGTTTAAAATTGACTTGATACCGGGAGCAAACCCCGTGGCTAAGTCACCATATCGACTTGCACCATCGGAAATGCAAGAACTCTCTAGTCAACTTCAAGAGTTATCCGAGAAGGGCTTCATCCGTCCAAGTTCTTCGCCTTGGGGTGCACCTGTTCTATTCGTGAAGAAGAAAGATGGAACGTTTCGTATGTGCATCGATTATCGTGAGCTTAACAAGCTTACCATCAAGAACCGTTATCCTCTTCCTCGTATCGATGATTTGTTTGATCAACTTCAAGGAGCTGCTATTTTCTCGAAGATCGACTTACGTTCTGGCTATCATCAATTACGAGTCCATGAAGATGATATCCCAAAGACCGCTTTTCGTACTCGTTATGGGCACTACGAGTTTATGGTGATGCCTTTCGGTTTAACCAATGCTCCTGCTGTCTTCATGGATCTCATGAACCGAGTATGCAAGCCTTATCTAGACAAGTTTGTGATCGTCTTCATTGACGACATACTTATCTATTCCAAGTCCAATACCGATCACGAACTGCATTTGAGATTGGTTCTGGGGTTGTTGAAGAAAGAGCAATTGTACGCGAAGTTCTCGAAGTGTGATTTCTGGCTCGAGGAAGTTCAATTTCTAGGACACGTGGTGAATAGCCAAGGAATTCACGTTGATCCTGCAAAGGTAGAAGCTGTGAAGAATTGGTGTGTTCCTACAACTCCTACCGAAGTTCGTTCTTTTCTTGGTCTTGCTGGTTATTATCGGCGATTCATTGCCAACTTCTCGAGGATCGCAAAACCGCTCACTACTTTGACACAAAAGAATAAACTATTCGAGTGGGGTCCCGAGCAAGAAGAAGCTTTTGAAGCGTTAAAGCACAAGTTGTGCAATGCTCCTATCTTGACCCTACCCGATGGAAACGACGATTTCACCGTGTATTGTGATGCATCTAAACAAGGCCTTGGTTGTGTTCTTATGCAACGAGGGAAGGTCATAGCTTATGCATCGAGACAATTGAAGGTTCACGAGGTGAATTACACAACACACGATCTTGAGCTTGGTGCTGTTGTCTTTGCTTTGAAGATTTGGAGACACTACTTGTATGGTACGCAATGTATAGTCTACACCGATCACAAAAGCCTTCAACACGTTTTCAATCAAAAAGATCTCAATATGAGACAACGTCGTTGGGTGGAGTTGATTAGTGATTATGATTGTGACATTCGTTACCATCCTGGTAAAGCAAACGTTGTAGCCGACGCTCTAAGCCGAAAGATTCACAACAAGATGATCTCATTCCAAGAAATTCGCGATCGACGACAATGGTTTGATACTTTGGGTGAGTTTGATACTGAGATCCGACTTGATGTCAACGAGACCACCGTATTGCTACAAAACCTGAGGATAGATAGTGACATCGAGTCTAGTATCCTGGAGGCTCAACAAATGGTACAACGAGAAGGAAGAATGAAGGATGAGTTGGAGCATAATCTTCTAACCCGATTGGAAACGAAACCCAATGGGTTGATGTACTTCGCCAATCGAATTTGGATCCCAAATCACGATAACCTCCGTACCTTCATCATGAACGAAGCTCATCAAAGTCGTTACTCTATTCATCCTGGCTCCGATAAGATGTATATGGACCTGCGTGGTCAATATTGGTGGCCTGGGATGAAGAAAGACATAGCGACTTATGTAGCCAAGTGTCTTACGTGTACGAAGGTTAAAGCCGAACATCAACGTCCAAGTGGATTACTTGAACAACCCGAGATTCCTATGTGGAAGTGGGAACACATATCCATGGATTTCATAACAAAACTACCCCGAACCTCCCGAGGTCATGATAGCATATGGGTAATTGTAGACCGATTGACTAAGTCGGCACATTTTATACCCATACGTGACACTTACAAGACATCAAAGTTAGCTCGTATCTACGTTGATGAGATTGTAAGTCGTCATGGGGTACCTCTGCACATCATATCCGACCGAGATGCTCGCTTCACTTCACATTTTTGGTCGTCTATGCAAGAACTCTTGGGTACACAACTAGATCTAAGCACGGCTTACCATCCTCAAACTGATGGTCAAACTGAGCGAACGATCCAAACCTTGGAGGATTTGCTACGCCTTTGCGTTCTTGACTTTGGTGGTGATTGGGATACGCATCTACCGCTCGCGGAATTTTCGTATAACAATAGTTACCACTCGAGTATCAAGATGGCGCCGTTCGAGGCACTTTATGGTCGAAAATGTCGTTCACCGATCTGTTGGACCGACATTGGTGAAAACTTCATTACTGGTCCTGAACTTATACAAGAGACGACCGATAAAGTTTCTATCATTCGCAAGAACCTTGAAGTGGCGAGAAGTCGACAAAAGAGCTATGCTGATAAGCGACGTAAGCCATTGGAATTCCAAGTTGGAGAGATGGTTCTTCTTAAGGTTTCACCGTGGAAAGGTGTGGTTCGCTTTGGAAAGAAGGGTAAACTGGCTCCAAGATTTGTAGGGCCTTTCAAAATCCTGAAAAGGGTTGGGAAAGTGGCTTATAAACTGGAACTACCTTCCGACCTTAGTGGAGTTCATCCTGTGTTCCATGTCTCAAATTTGAGAAAGTGTTTGGCCGACGAAAGTCTGTATGTTCCGCTGGAAGACATCCAGATTGACGAGTCATTACATTTTGTTGAGAAACCTGTTGAAATCATGGATCGCATAATGAAGAAGACTAGAACCACCACAACCCCAATCGTCAAGGTTCGTTGGGAGAATAAACGTGGCGCTGAATTTACGTGGGAACGTGAGGAGCACATGAGGAAGAAATACCCATTCTTATTTGTATAAGTCCTTTTCTTTTAATTTCGGGACGAAATTCTTTTAAGTTGGGGAGACTGTAACAACTTGGATTTTTGTTAAATAAGGCGTTAACCTTGTTAAGTTCTTGTAAGGATCATTTGTGTCTTTTATGAAACTTTGAGGGCTTGTAATGCGTGTTGAGTTATGATAGATGTTAATAAATTAATTTGTTTAAACATTATTAATAATGATAACGATATTGTTATAATAATAACAATTGTTAATTTTAATGTTAATAATAATAATAATAATAATTATTGCTATTAATAATAATTAACAATAGTATTAATAATCATAAAAATAATATTAATAATAATAATAATGAAATTGTATAGTTACTAAACTTATTAAGGTTTTAAAACTTCAAGTAATTAAACTTTGGGGGGGTTAATGTCAATTTAGAAACTTTACTATTAAAGTTTATACATAAAATGTTAAATAACAAACTCGAGGGACCATTTCTGTAATTAACCAAAAACCCAAACCCCCACCCCATTCTTCTCCCGATTTTCCGGCACCACTCCGGCCACTCTCCGGCCGGAGTCCGGTGACCCCCAAAACACCAAAATAATCGTTCTTTTATCACATTAAATGTACCAAACGATTCGGGGAAGCTTCACGAATTCGAACCCGGGCACCCTCATATTTTTTTTAAAAAGGGTTCTAGCCTTTAAAAAAGGCTATAAAAAATTCTAAAAATTGTTAAAAACTATAGAAAATCATTTTACAAACTTTATTTAATTAAAAACCATTTAATTATTTTTCTGTAATTTATTTATAAATATACTCTTATACTTTTAATTAATATTCTTAAGTTAATAAAATAGTTAGTATATTTTTATAAAATTTAGACTTTAAACACTAGTTAATTTGCACAAACTATTATTTTGTCTTTAAATTATCGTTTAGATTGTGTTTATTTTATTTAATTATAAAATTTATCTAAATTTTAAAAAAATATTACAAAATTACTATAATGTTATTTTATAAAATAATAAATAAAATCTTTCCCACGAAAATATAATTGAGTTCATAGTTGACAAATATAAATAACAAAACCCCAAACATCAAGATGATCCCTAGTCCATGATTGATTCATTAACCTTATTGTAAAACTTTAACCTTGTAAGCATATATATATTTAGGTATCTTGTGACGATACATCTTGGAACGACGCTTATTATTATTCTTAATTATCATCATTCTTACACTTGTTTGACATGTGAGTTTTCCTTGTCCCCTTTTTATTATTTCACACTTATTTGGGGTGAAACATGATGCTTATATCATATACACGTTTAAACATTTGAGACTTATGATGCACATGCAATTCTACTTATTTTTGGTCATGGTTATTTGTGTTTTTGTAAGTGTTTATATGAGATACATAGTTTGTTTACAATCATTAACTATTGCTAGCCTGGCGACGTCTTAGATCTTTGGGCCTGACAAGCCTATTTGGTGCTAAAGTCGAGGTATTGCCGACTCCTAGGGGCCGTACGCTTGTGCACTAGGGAACCAAATACACTTAGCCAATCTTATATACTTGTAATCAAGTCGAGGTTTGGTTGTAACGATATGTGTTCTATAACCTTACTAGCTTATAATCCATGACATGAATTGCTACTTGTAATCTTATTATGTATGAAAACTTGGAAACTCACCAACTATTTTTAGTTGACTCTTTATTTTCATCATGTTTCAGGAAATCCCCAAGTTTAAGGTGGACATTTGAAGCTTGCAATAAAACTAGGACTTGGACCTAGTTAATTAAATAAAACATTATGTTATGTTTGTGTTATGTTGAACTTATTTCTTTATGGTGACTTATGGTTGTATTACATTTAAAGACTTATGTTTAATATATTTGAATTTAAATATAGCGTTATGTGGCTGTGAACAATCTTAACCCTCACACCTCGACGTTTCCGCCGTCAAGGTTGGGGTGTGACATATATCAAGTCTTTCTCAACTAAACAAATAATTCAAATTCTAATTCCAACGAATTACTACCAACCAAACATAATGACCAATACAACTCAGATTCCAATTCCATAAAATATAATTGAATTCCTACATACCAAACCCTCTTTATTTTTGTCGGTGTATTTATTGGGTAGCTCTCGATTCAAAGTACTAACAAAAAATCATCATATGTCTATTACCTATGCATGCTCATACGTGATAATATAACTCAAAAAATTGTTTAAATGAAGAATTGGTCCATCACACTTGAACATAATTGTTAAATAAATATTTAAATACGTCTTAGTTGCAAATTTGCAATTCAAAAGGGTCAAAAATCGGTTTTTATTCCAGTGATTTTGCTAACATCTTATTAAATATGTAAGAGTGGTTATTATGGATACATAAATATATTGTTAATTATTTTTTTAAGTATGATATTATTGATACAAATCTATAAATATTAATAAAATACTAACTTGGGTGTCACATGATCTTTTTTAAGGTGTCCACCTAATATACGTTCCCACATAATCACCACAATAAACTTATTATTTTAAACAAAAGTCAATTATGTCAAACTTTTTAAACTTAATCTTAATTTTAAAAATTTTATTTTAAACCATATACATGAAAAATCAATCAAGTCAAACTTTAAAAATTTGTTAATATTTTATAAATATATATTTTTTTTGTTTGATATGATAATAATACCGTAATAGTCGAAAACTTGATTTTTAATAATTACAACTCAATTTTTAAAGTTTACATATCATATGATTTAATATGATAATGGTTTTCTAAATTAAATCAAATTAAATAATTATTTTTATATATCACTTATTCAACTCGTGTACTAGGTCACTAATCTAGTATAAATATAAATTCTTGATTTAGATAACTTGTTTTTCTTCTAACAAATTACATAAGTCGATAATTAAACTTCAGAAAAAAAAGAGAAAGAAGTGGTTATTAGTAGCTTAGATTTTTATTACATACGAAAAGAGATAATAAATGATTTGATTTGAAAGTAAGAGGACAAGAGAGAGTAGTTACTAAACATGGCATATGATTCTACATGATTTAATGGAAGTCTAATCTAATCAAAAAGTGGATCAAATCTCTTTTCAAGATCTCTATGTCCTGAAAAACAAGCCCATGTTGTTTCCAAAAACAGAACATAAGACATATTACACCAACAACCCAGGTACCCACTTTAAGCTTAAAGTAGATGAAAAATTACCTTATTATCATGTTGAAAAAGAGTTACCTAACAACCCTTTTAGTAAGGGTCCTAATAAAGAGATATTCACTAGGATAATTCGACACTCGTCTATATGCCGCGTATGGTACCATACGCGGCGTACAGGGTCGAAATACTGAAAACGAGTAAAATTTAGGTGGCTGTCAGATTGTTATACGACACATATAGCCCTATACGACACATATAGAGCTATACGATGCGTATAGCGAATTTCGACACTAACTACGAGAAAAAATTCAGGGGGCTGTCAGATTGCCATACGACACATATAGCCCTATACGACGACGCGTATGGGGCTATACGACACGTATAAAAATTTGGGGTGTTGATTTATAATTATGGGGTGTCAAAATAACCAAACCTTTACTGATTGTTGAAAAAGTATCATTCTTAATAGAAGTTAAATGTCAATCTAAAACAACAACAAATCCAAAAACATAATTCAAATTTTTCTAACCTTTTTAAATGAAAATCACACTTTGTTACCCGGTTAAAAGATGAAACCTGATGTCACGTGTCCACATATATAATAACATTATAAGTTTTCACGTTAAGAGAAATTAAAAAGAGAAAATTATATTTTTGGCCACTTGTCATTATAATTGGTTAGTCTTTTCAATGTCGCTATTTAACTTTTATCAAGTGCCAAAAACGACATACTTTTTCAAAATTTTATTAAAGGGTGTACTTTTCAAAATTTTATTAAAGGGTTTATTCATAGGATATTTTAGACTATTTTGTTAAAGTGGGCATTTAACTAGGTATGTTTAGTAATTCAATCTCTATAAATATTACTATACGTAAAACATACTAGGTACGTTTATTTGTTTTGTTTGTTAGACTCTACGTTGTGGGAGCTAAATGGAGCGCTAAGAGTGATTACGTGGAAAGCATTGTGGCGCCAAAACCACTACTCAATAATGAAAGGGGGCGCCATGGGCAATCGGCGCCAAGGTTTTAACGCCGGTGAAAGTTGTACACAAAACAGAAACACGCTTTCCACACTACAACCCCACTTGTATTGAATCGTCTTCTTCAACGGGAATAAGGATGCATCATTCAAGCGGTTAATGGTTTTGAACAAGGAGGCAATCTCTGTTCATCAGAGACAACCCAACTTGTACTGCGCCTTCTTTATCATCATCGTCGATGGTTGAAACCAAAACCCAAAATTAAGTTACCTCGATGGAAATTAACGATGCATTCTAAAACCAAATTGTACTACTGAATTCTTGATGAACAAGCTCAAGCTATACTTATGAATCGTCGATGGCGATGGACAATTTGAGATATCTTCTGATTTATCAAGCCGCTTTGGTCCCAAGTTGTACGAATATCGGAGATTCGGAGACGACGACAAATATATTGTTGGCTTATATTTAGTCGGTGATGAAAGACATTTTGTTTTGCTCTAGACTTTTCCTTTTCTTTATTATTTTTTTTGTAAATTAATATTAAATTACTTTGGTAAATATTTTCTAAACACTAGATTCATAAATAATTTTTCCAACAATTCTTTTTTGAAAAAAAAGGTTTATTGATTATTAAATAAAAACTGTTTGAGTAATAATTACAGTTAGTTAAACCATTACACTTGATTTAAAGATGATTTAAGTAAATTCATTTTTGCCTACATGGCACCTAGGTGGCGTTTTAAATCATAAAATTAGTTAAACCACTACGCATAGTCTTAAAGTGAGCATTTACGTTATTTTAATGAGTTTCCCGACAAGTCAACAAAAAAAAAATACACACGTCGATAGAGTATTAAATGACCAATTTGAAGCAGAGAATTTTAATTAGAATACTCACAATTACACTTATTAGCTTCTAATGTATATATACCACCTAACCGTCCTGTTTATCTTTCCCACTACATCTAATTGGTATCATGTACAAGTATTTATTAGTTTTCTACTTGATGTGTATGCATAAAACACTCTGGGAGCTAGAACTCGAGTAATAGAACATCCATTCATTTGTTTGTAGGCTCAATTCGTATGAAGGTATGAACTTAAAGTCTTGCGCCAAACACTAAAAACTAGAACCACATCTAGGAAGTCATCATTAAAAGGATATGACGAGACGATACTACACTATGGTCAAACATAAGTGTGTTTAACTATTGACTTACATCGAGTATAGGTGCACCGATGATTAAAGGCCAAGATATAAAGAAACAAACCGTACCTAAGTTATATTTACACAACCATTAAATAGTACAGGGAAGCATGCCAACTGAAATTCAAAAACAAAAACATCAAATCCAACTAAAGATCAAACAAACACTATAAGAATAGGGTTAAATGAATCAAATAGTCACATTCATTCACAAGTGCATTGATTAAATGAATCAAAAACATCATGCATGTTCTTGTTCTCACTAGGTAGTTATGCTTGTAAAACATGTTCTGGTTAAGGAGATTTGGAACAAAGAAACGCTTTTTAACGTGTAAAACAAATGATGTGGTACCTAGCCGGTTTAGTTTAGGTGTGAGCTCACATTTTAGCGATACATAGATGTCATATAATATAAACTCTGAAAATTCTTGATTTTGATAGGAAAATCATTTGCAGATAGGTGTCATATCATCAGTGTAAGTTACAAACGTTTCCAGGCTGTCAAACTATCTTAACTCGTGACGCATTCTACAATTGCAACTTTAAGATAGAAAAAAAAAGTACCGACACACTTGTAAAATAACATTTAAGGAATTATGCAAAAATGTTGATTCTATACATAAATGAGCTAAAAAAATATTTTTACAATCAACTGGTGAGATGTACCTCAAAGCCCAACTCGTGCAGCTGCAGCCACCATAAGACTACCAGTGACAATTTGCTATTTTGTCAACCAGTATATCAGAATTAGAAACGTGCAAACAGAGGCAACTAGCGAAAGAATTATGGTGTCCATCGACTTCTTTTTGTTTATCGCTGAGATAATGCTATTCACCTGTGACATTACACCCCAGCATAGAAAAGTGTTTGATATTTCGGGCTAATATAAAGAAATAAGCCATGAACGTGATACTTTTTTTATTAAGTAATGTGGTATCATCATCAGAAACTGGTTCATATACGTTACTTACAGTTGGAAGTCGACTGCTAACATTGCTAAGTTTTGAGTTAACACCCCTAAACGTTGAACGTTGAAACACAAGAGAACCAAGGGTTTCTTGTGCTTGTGATATTACACCATCAATCTGCATAAACACAGAATATTTAGATAAAACAAGGTAATTATATACACTAATTACATTAAATGTTAAAATGATTGGCCACTATATTATTGGAACCAACGAGACAAAATAACAGATTTTTTTTATATAAAAAAAAATATTAGTCCTTAATTGTTCCATATCCATGAATATTTATACTCAAAACACACTTCTAACCATCACACCTTTTCAAGAGGTGGTTAAATAACTAAAATTTGGTGGTTAATTAACTAACTGAATAGGACTGAGGATATATTTATACATAGGATAAAGCTACACTAATACTATAAAATAAAACTAGCTTACTTTCTAATATTAATCCTCTTAAGCTAGATATTGCACCATCAAGATCTTCAATACCAAGTAAAGCTCTCATCACCGTAAACTTAAACCTAGGAAGAGCATTTGTTAATATATCTACTCGTTGCATCTTGCCACTTATATGTTTCATTTCAATTAGATTCCTTTCGATACACTCTCATATGTGATATTTACTAAACTTGAAGATCATCAAAGTATTATTGAGAAGTAAGTCAAAATACACACTACATCACTGATTTATAGTAGTTAGAAGTACTAACTAACTATTTACACAATTGATCCCTACACTATGCTATCTTTACACTTTAAGAACAAAACAGTAATTCTATACAATACAAAAAATTAAACTAACAATTCGGAAGTTACCCTTCGAAAGATATCAACTAAGCTTCGGAAGTATAACAATCACCCCCTTAATTCTTTTATTGAACCTACTCCAAGCAGCCCTTTCATATCAGCAAATTTTAGCCTCGGAAGAACTTTTGTAAGAATATCAGCCCTTTGCTCCTCTCCACAAATATGCTTCACTACTACCAAACCCCTTTCAACACAACTCCTTATGTAATGGTATCTGACATCTATGTGCTTAGATCTCCCATGAAACACTGGATTCTTCATTAATTGAATAGCTGACTTATTATCCACATGTATTAAAACTGGTCCTGCCTTAACACCAGTCAATACTTCCAACACACTTCTTAACCCGCACAGCTTGCTGAGCAGAAGCAGTAGCAGCTATAAATTCAGCCTCACATGATGATAAAGCAACAATTCCTAGCTTTTGACCAACCCAACTAATAGGTCCTCCTCCATAGTAGAACATCATACCTGTTGTGCTCTTACCATCAGCTTTAGTAGGTGCATGAGAACTATCACTAAAGCCCACCAAATCATCAATGTTCCCACATTCATACCAAATACCATGATCTATAGTACCTTTTAAGTATCTCAGAATGTGCTTAACTGCTTGCCAATGAGTAGTTCTAGGAAACTCCATGAATCTACTAGCTATACCCACAGAGTAACTTAAGTCAGGTCTAGTTTGAGTTAAATATCTCAAACAACCTATAACTCTTCTATACATTGTAGTATCCACATAATCCTGATCCTCATCTTTCCCTAATTTCAACCCTGGATCCATAGGGACTTTGGTTGAATTGCACTCCCACATATTTTGTTCTTCCAGAATTTTCTTTGCATACCCAGATTGATTCAAGAATATACCATTTTCTTCTTGTATCACCTCTATGCCTAAGTAGTAGTTCAACAATCCAAGATCTATCATTTCAAACTTAGTCTTCATCATTGCTTTAAACTCCTCAACCATTCTTGTACTAGAACCAGTCATTATTAAGTCATCCACATACACTCCTATTATCACAGATCCATCTTCAGATTGATTATTGTACACTGCATGTTCCTGTGGACACCTTTTAAAACCAAATTCTACCAAGGTATCATGTAATTTCTCATTCCAAGCCCTTGGAGCCTGCTTAAGGCCATATAATGCCTTAATGAGCTTATACACTAACCTTTCTTTACCAGATTTCACAAAACCCTCTGGCCGGGTCACATACACATCTTCTTTCAAATCCCCATTCAAGAAGGTTGTCTTAACATCCAAGTGATGAACCTTCCACTTGTTTGCAGCTGCCAAGGCTAGAATTAACCTCACAGTTTCTAACCTAGCAACAGGAGCAAACACCTCTTCATAGTCAACTCCATACTTCTGAACATAACCTTTCACAACCAACCTAGCTTTATGCCTGATAACCCTTCCCTCTGCATTCCTTTTGAGTTTAAACAGCCATTTAACTCCTATAGGTTTCACTCCCCTTGGACATTCAACTAGATTCCAAGTTATATTCTTCTCTATGCTATTAATCTCATCTTGCATAGCTTTTCTCCACTCAGGGTTGATCTTAGCCTGCTCATAGTTGATTGGCTCTTTTATCAACAGCAACTCTGACTCATTGAACATAGGAGGCTCAAAAGGAATCTGTTCTAAGACCTCTGTTCTATTGAACACATCATTTAGGATTGTAAAACCTTTAGGTGGGGTATCATCATATGTTGATCTGGGAACCTGTGCACCATCCATAGGATATGCTTCACTTGCACCCCTTGAATCCTCCAATTCTTCCCCAAATTCAGAGTTAGACTGATCTTGACTGGGTACTTCATTTGGAGAAGCTTATTCCCAGTACTCATGTCAGAGTTCTGACCCAAATGGTCAGATGTTCGCATAGTTGATGCTACATCATTCAAACCAGGTACACTTGAGGACGCACCAAGTGTTGCATACCTTTAGCTTGACACATCAGGATCACTATTTTCCTATTCCCATGGTTTTCCTTCCTCAGATTTCACATCTCTGCTGACCACTATCCTCCCAGTCACTGGGTTATACAGCCTGTAGGCTTTAGAACCAGGCTCTGATACTCCTATCATCTAGCTTCTTTACTTGGTGACTGGGGATCTTTACATTTGCCTTGCATCCAAACACCCTTAGATGTTTCATCTTTGGCTTTCTTTTGAACAAACTTTCATATGGTGTGATCTCCTCTAGGGCCTTAGTTGGACTCCTATTCAGCAGAAAAACCGAGTGTCTTACAACTTCAGCCCAAAAGTCCAAAGGCATATGCATTGCCTTTAGAATAGACCTGGTCATGCCCATAACTGTCTGGTTTCTCCTCTCCACAACCCCATTCTGTTGTGGAGAGTAGGGAGATGTCAGGTATCTCTTAATTCCCTCCAGGTCACACAACTGTTCAAAGCTTTTGGAAGTAAACTCTCCTCCCCTATCTGTTCTAAGGGCTTTGATCTTGTAAGTTGTTTCTGATTGAGCTTGGGCTTTGAAAATCTTGAATGCTTCTAGTGCTTCATCTTTAGACTTAAGCAAGTATACCCACATGAATCTTGTGCAGTCATCCACCAGGAGCATAAAGTATCTGTTCCTAGCAGGTGTGGGTGGGTCTATTGGCTCACACAGATCTACATGTACCAGTTCAAGGGGTGTCTTTGCCCTGAAATTGCTCATACTGGGGTAGGCTTGACTTCTATGTTTGCCAACCAGACAGCTCTCACATAGTTGTGATTTGTGGCTAATCTTGGGCATTCCCCTCACCATATTGTGCCTGGACATACGGTTTATGGAATCAAAACTCAAATGTCCCATCCTTGCATGCCATGTCCAAGCTTGGTCATGCATGGCTGTAAGTAAACACATGGGGGGTGTGACAGTGAGTTTTATCTTGTACAGCCTATTTTCATATTTCTTTACCTTCATCAGGGTCCTTCCACTTTTCTTATAGACCCATAGGTAGCCATCTTTCATCAAGACTTTACAACCCACTTCATCCAACTGACCCAGACTAAGTATATTGCTTCTCAGAGCAGGTATGAAGTAGACATTGGTCACTACTTTGTGTTCACCATTGCTACATTGAAAGCATATGGATCCCCTGCCTCTGATTACAACCACTGACCCATCCCCAAACTTCACCTTGCCAGTAATGGCTTCATCAAGTTCAGTGAAGTGGGTTTTGATGCCAGTCATGTGGTTGCTGGCCCCATTGTCAAGATACCAGGTGCAAGAGTCACCTTCATTTGGCATATCCTTCGGAAACACACTTTGTTCCTCAAGTAAGCCCATATCTTGTTGCACCATTAACAGGGCTGGTTCTTGATCTTCTTGAGTTTGTGCCAAGTGTGCTTCCTGGTCTCCTCTTCTTGGAGCCCGACACTCACTAGAGAAATGGCCCAATTTATCGCAATTGAAACATCTCATGTTTCGCTTGTCCTTCTTGGTGGTATTAGTACTTTTATCACCACCTTCCATGCTGGTTTTGCTTCCCCTGCCCTGTGAACACCTTCCTCTTCCCTTGCCTTTGCCTTTGTTATCCCATCCACTGGGTCGTGGATTCTGAGCCTTGGGTTCAATTTTGGTCTTTTCTTGCCATTCACTCTTTGTCAATAGTAACTGCCCTGAGGAGTTCTTCCCTTGAGAGGCTGGTTTCAACCTCTTTTCGTATGCTTTCAGCCTCCCCACCAACTCTTCAAAGGTCATAGCTGCCAAGTCGGTAAATTGTTCTATGGCTGCCACAATAGGGAGGAACTTATCTAGGGCTGCCTTCAAGAACTTGCTCACTTGTTTGGAGGCTGCAACGGTTGTCCCCAGGGCTCTATATCGTGACACCAATTCTCCCATCTTGCCTGCAAATTAATCTATCGATTCAGACTCCCCCATGGACAGCATTTCAAACTCGCGATCTAGAGTTTGAATTCGGGCCTGTTTGCCTCTATCTTCGCCAACATAGCGCTTCTTCAGGGCACCCCATATTTCCTTCGCAGACTTGAATGTAGCCACCTGCATTAGTACATCCTCCGGTAAAGACTGGAAGATGAAGGCTTTTGCCTTCTTGCCTACCTTGGCATCTACCGCGCCTGGGGTGGGTGGTTCAATGGCATCCCAGAGCCCCTGGGCATCCATGAACGCCTCCATCTTTATCGCCCAGGAGGTGTAGTTTGTCGGCGTAAGGATTGGAATCTTGAACGAAATCGGATCGCTTATGTCTTTCAGGACCACCTGTCTGTTCTGGTCCGCTGTCGAATTGAATCAAGAAACCGAATTGGGTGGGAATTACTGTCGAACACCGTAAGCGTAAGATTGAGGGAATCGGGTCAAGATTGGAAGAGAGATACGCCGAATCAAGATCGTAAGAGGAAGACGATGGATCGAGAGCCTATAATCGCTCTGATACCAAATGATATTTACTAAACATGAAGATCATCAAAGTATTATTGAGAAGTCAAAATACACACTACATCACTGATTTAAAGTAGTTAGAAGTACTAACTAACTATTTACACAATTGATCCCTACACTATGCTATCTTTACACTTTAAGAACAAAACAGTAATTCTATACAATACAAAGAATTAAACTAACAATTCGGAAGTTACCCTTCGGAAGATATCAACTAAGCTTCGGAAGTATAACAATATGACATGATAGCGAGACTGATGTGTATGCTTTGACCATCAATACACTCTCGTATGATATGGTAGCGCGTATTGATGAGTTTGCTTCAACCATGTATAAGAAGATTTTTCATTAAAGCTATCGCAGATTTGTTATCAACCTTTATTTACCCTCTTGTTACCATCGAGTTGGTTTCCAAGTAAGCCTCGTAGTCAAAGTGCTTGACAGGTCGTAGTTGTAGTTGCCATCTCGGAAGCACCGAAACGGCCCAAACAGTGGGGTACCCGTTTCGGGTACTTTCACGAATCGGAAACGCGTCCGAAACGCTTCGATTGCGTACCGGAATCGGATGTGATTTAAGGAAACGTTTCAATCAAGTTTCCAAAAAGTTTCGACTTATTATTAGGGTTTCCGTATAAAACCTCTTTGATTTCCTTAAACCGCCAGTCGCCTCCGCTTAATCATCTTCTTCGAAGTTCGAACGATCTGGGCAAGAGGTGAGCACAACATCGAATATCACCGACTTTCACTTCGAAGTTCGAACGATTTGTGCAGCAAAATCATCGATCTCACGATCTGTGCAGCAGAAACATCGATCCCACAAACTGTGCTTTGGAGGTGAACAGAGAAGTGGTAAACGATCGTCCATCTTTAAGCTCTTAAAGTGTTTGATTGTTTGCTTTGGAGGTGAAGTGGTGAACTGATAATCTGATATTGAACATTGAATATTCAAACCAAAAAGTGGTGACTGGACGTTGTACTTTGGAAAGTGTGGGTGCATTGAAGTTGAACATTGAAAAGTGTGATTTTAATTCATTTCATCTTTATCAAATATCAGTGAGTTTTATGAATATTTACTTTATTGCCATTGATTTTTAGTTTTTAACTAGATGAGTAAATGTGAATTAAATATTTGGATACAAGTTGCAACAAGAGTGTCATTCATAGATTGTATAATATTAAAATATATATTAATAATATATTATAGTTTGATTTTTATTTTGGAGGTGAATTTGATTGTTTATTCTTATTGTTTGGGTGCCATAAACTGAATAATAAGGCGTCAATCGATTATGGCTTCTCAAGAAACACAAGGATCATCAACATCATTAGAAGAACCACCATTGTGGGAGTATGTGACTAAAATAGAAAAGCAAGGTAACGGAGGAACATGGAAATTTAAGTGTAACTTTTGCAGTGAAATCAGACAAGGGTCATATTCTAGGGTTAGAGCACATTTGCTTGGTATAAAAGGTAATGATCATTGAATCATTGAATCATTGATTCGTATTCTATGTTGATTGTATCATACAATCATATTTTATGATTCATTGATTCGTATTGTATATTTATAAATTATGATTTGTATTTTATACAGGTATTGGGATTACTATTTGTAAGAAAGCAACAACAGGTGACAAACTTGAGATGAAACGATTAGAAGATGCGCATGAAGAGAAGAAAGCCGAGTCAAAAGCCAAAGAAGTCGGGTTGCCATGTGAATCAGGTGTTGGATTTAAGAAAAGAAAAGGTATTTCAAACCCGATTGAAAGAGCTTTTGGTGTTGAAATTAGAGACCAACTGGATCAAGAAATAGCTAGGATGTTTTATACCGGAGGTTTACCTTTTAATCTTGCAAGAAATTCTCACTATGTAAGGGCTTTTCAGTTTGCTGCTAACAACAAATTTGATGGTTATGTCCCTCCTGGTTACAATAAGCTTAGAACAACCTTACTACAAAAAGAAAAAGATAATGTTCATAGGCTATTGGAACCACTTAGGTCTACATGGAAAGAAAAAGGTGTGACTATTGTGAGTTATGGTTGGAGTGATCCTACAAGAAAGCCTCTAATCAACTTCATGGCTACTTCTGGTAATGGTCCTTTGTTTTTAAAGGCAGTTAATTGTTTTGGGGAAGTTAAAGATCGATTTTTTATTGCTGATTTGATGAAAGAAGTCATTAGTGAAATTGGTCATCAAAAAATTGTGCAAATCATTACTAACAATGCAGCAAATGGTAAGGCGGCTGGAGAAATTATAGAGAGTCAGTTTCCTCACATCTATTGGACACCATGTGTTGTTCATACACTCAATCTTGCTTTGAAGAACATTTGTTCACCAAGGAATGTGGAAACAAATGAAACAACATATGAAGAGTGCAAATGGATAAAAGAAGTTCACGAAGATGCGCTTGCAATAAAAAATTTCATCATGAATCATAACATGAGACTCTCAATTTTCAACAAGTTTACTCCTCTTAGACTTCTTTCGGTTGCGGATACTCGCTTTGCCTCCATCATTGTGATGCTTAAAAGACTGAAACTAATCAAAAGGGGTCTTCAAGCTATGGTCATAAGCGAAGAATGGTCTTCTTATAGAGAAGATGACACTGTGAAAGCAAGCTTTGTTAAAGAAAAAATTTTGGATGATGAATGGTGGGAAAAAGTATCATATATTCTTAGTTTCACTGGACCTATATATGAGATGATTAGACTTTGTGACACCGACAAGCCATGTTTACACTTGGGTTATGAGATGTGGGATTCGATGATTGAGAAAGTGAAGATTGAGATCTACAAGAAAGAAAAACGTTCAGCATCTGATTTAAGTATCTTTTATGATGTTGTGCATGATATTTTAGTGGCTCGATGGGCGAAGAATAACACTCCCCTACATTGTTTAGCTCATTCTTTAAATCCAAGGTAAATGACTTTAAACTATATGCTTGATGTCTATTACTTACTTATGTTTTCACTTTTAAATGTTGTAGATATTATAGTGATGAATGGTTACTAGAGGATTCTAAAAGACTTGCTCCACATAAAGATGGTGAAATATCACAAGAAAGAATTAAATGTTTTAAAAGATTGTTTCCTAATGAAGATGAACATAAGAAAGTTCTTGATGAATATGCAATGTTTTCAATGAAGAGTGGTCCTTTTGAAGACTTAACAAGCATTTCACAGATGGCGAGTATGGAACCCAAAAATTGGTGGGCTAACTTTGGTGCTCAAACTCCTTTCCTTCAGACTTTGGCTTTTAGATTACTTGGGCAACCTAGTTCTTCTTCATGTGCCGAGCGTAATTGGAGTACTTATGCATTTATTCACTCGCTTAGGAGGAACAGGTTGACTACAAGTCGTGCTTTGGTTTACATCCATAATAATCTTCGACTTTTGTCAAGGAATCCGAATGATGCTGTAAAGATGTGGGACGTGGGTGGAGATGCTTTTGACTCAATGGAAGATGTAGGGTTTTTGGAGGTTGCCGATCTCACATTGGATGAACCGGGATATGAAAATGATTTGATTATTGATAATTAATTAACTAAGGAATTTGTTTTTGGATATTGTTTAATACTTTGATGTCTATTTTGGAAATTGGTTGATATATTATTATTTTTTTATATTTTTTTTGTTGTACCTGAGCCGTACCCGTATCTAGAATTTTTTATATTTGCCGTTCCCTGTACCCGTACCGTCCCCGTGCCCACCTCCCGTACCCGTTTCGGTGCTACTTAGGTTGCCATGACTTTGCCTTCACAAGATGATAAAGCTATGGTTCATTGCTTTTGAGTACATGATGCAATCAAGGCTTCACAGAAATAAAATACCAAACTAGCTTTGTTCCTTGAAGGAACAAGAGCTAGTTATTATACGGCTTGACTATTGTCACTATAATCCTATAATAACTAGCTCTCGTTACTTCAGTGTATGCCAAAATTGTTAGTTCTTCTATTTATCTTAGTACATGTTTACTCCTCATGACACTCATTTTAGAAATCGATTAGATCTAATGTCAAGTTCTTTAGGCCCGCAGCATTAAATTGTATTGATTTATGTAACCCTAACCAGATCCCTAAGTCAATCGTGTAGACGTAATACCTAACAAGTGATATCAGTGCCCTTGGCTCTCATCCTTTGATATCTAGTATTATGGCTGATTGGCTGATGAGGGTAAAAACGAAAATCAAAATATACAATGTAGATGATTTCGGACGGTGGAAGATGCAAATACAAGACTTGTTGTCTAAAAAAGATTTAGATCAAACCTTGACTAGTGAGAAACGTAAGAAGATGTCAACTAGGCGGCATTGGATAGGAAAACTTTAGCAGTTACCAGACTCTCGCTTGCTAAGAATGTTGCTTTCAATATCTTGAAGAATACTACAGTAAAAGGAGTGATATACGTACCCGCAGGTTGACCTAGCTATTATGGGCAGCTCCAGCAAGGTCTTTGGATCCAACATATTCAACATCGCAGCCCACCTCTTAACATTTCTGATTCAGAGCAACGATCTTGGTTCGTTAATGGAGAATGCTTTCGTTGCGGGGAAAAATATGGGCCTGGACATCACTGCAAAACGGGTATATTCCAGCTTCTGGCAGCAGCTCCTGCGATCACAAAAAAAGGGGAACAACCTGACCCGGAAGATTTAGCAAAAATTAGCCTGCTTGCCACCTTGGGAAAGTTGAACACACCTACCATGACTCTTCCGGCCTCTTAGATGGCTCTGATGTACTCGTTCTTATTGGTACTGGCTCAACCCACAACTTTGTTGCACATTCTCTAGTTCGAAAGGTTAGTCTCCCACACAAACAGTGTCAACTTTTGGTGTGCAAATTGGCAACAGGGACATCATTGGCCGCAATCAGATCTGCAAGGATGTTGTTTTGAAAATCGGGGACCTTCATCTCATCCAAGACTTCTATTCGTTCTCACTAGGGGGATCCGCGTGGTCCTAGGCATTCAGGGTTCTCTACTTTAAACATTGTCAAGGCCAACTAGAGCACGATGTCCTTAGTATTCACTAGTGCGGGTCAAGATTACAAGCTACAAGGCATGCAACCAGGAGCCCAAAATTCTACAACATTCCGGCACCTAGCCATTGAGCCTATTTGGAAAATTTCGAGCTAGATGACACCTCATCTCTCCCTCTTCGACTTGAGGACAAGTTGTTTCTCCAGGCGGAAGAATTAATACATACCTGCGGGTTGACCCAGCTGTTATGGGCAACTCCAACTGGATCTAAAGCAGTTTTCAGATTTGTTTGCTAGTCGAAAGAATATAAAGGGGAGGGAAGTTACGAGCCGTTGCGTCTGCAATATTAAAAGGGGGAACTTTGTAAAAGAGTAACCAATTTTCAAAAGTGTTCCAATTAGATAACTCGGTTTTTATATTTTATATAAATTAAAAGTCTTAACATGTTTTTTAGCATGTTATACTTTTGGTTTCAATTAGAAAATATTTTTTCTATCTTGTGATGCTGATATGGAACGTTGACATAAATTTTAGGTACTTTTTTTTATTTTTCATAATTAATATGTTTTTTTATTTTTTAATATAATTTTATATATTAAAAATTCTGCCCATAGGTCTTCTCCACCATTACTTCCTTGACATAAGAAAATTTAATGATGACTCGATTTTATCGTTTGGTGGTCCAATTTGAGAAAAATATGCATGAGTGACTAAATTAGAACACTTTTGAAACTTGGTTACTATTTTGTGACATTTTCCAGTAGGATATTTTCTTTTGTTTGTGCAGTCTTGTTGATAGAGCCCAAAAAGTCGTCTTGATTAACTTCAAATAAAAAGTACAGATAAAGCCCTGTTTGAGAAGGGTGATCTCCGATTACAAGGTTTAGAAACCCTACTTTTGATACACACACACCTAAGAAGTAAACATAAATAGGAAGAATAGGGGCAGTTAGGCTGCAGTTACTCCCTAAACAATAGCTAACCATTCTCCACTTACCTCACTAGGTTATTGCCCCTTTGACCCGGTACTAAGGCCTACCAACCCACCCAATTAAGATCTGGGTTTGTATCACTTGTTTTATATTCTAGTTTTGTTTGGTTTTTAGATCAGGAGATTCACCCATCTCGGATTGGGTTATTCGTGTGTAAGTTGTTTCAGTAATCAAGCAGCCGACTTTAGGCTCTATCAGAGGCTTTATCAAACATGCATGAGAAATCATCTGTGGCAAACAAAGTGTTTCTTATATTGCAATTGGTGAGCACAAAGATGAAAGAAGGACAATTTGTTACAACTCATATAAACGAATTCGATTCAATCTTGTCTCGTTTGATGTTCGTTGACATAGATTCAATGATGAGGATCAAGCTTTGATGTTGTTATCTTCTTCACCTGAGAAATGGTTCGGGAGTAGTTTGTCCAAAACTACTAAGCTTACCTTTGAAGGAATCTGTGACCTAATTATTGGAGATAGGGTTGTAAACGAACAAAACGTTCAACAAACAGTTCGTGAACCGTTCGGATGGAAGTTCGTTGAACATGAACAAGAAATTTAGTTCAACAAACGAACATGAAGAGAGAATATATCTAACTCCTAATCTAATTTATCTAAAACTAATAACTTAATCCCAAAAGCAAAACTACTACTTATCTTGAAAACAAGATAACATAATTCTAGTAAATTCAGAAAGTTATCACCAAAAATATGAACATTAAATCAAAAATAAGATATTCAAGGTAAAGGAAAAAACCAAAACCAAACTACCCATTATATTTCACTAAAAAACCCAACCAATCGGACATTTCAATTATTCAAAAAATCAGTTGGTTAGTTATTTTTCAGCTCTTTGTTTTCGCCTTATTAAAAGGTCATTTGATATGCTATTTGGAACATCGCTTCTATAAAATCTGTCTTTATCATCTTCTTCTATAATCTATACTTTGAGTGGCTTACACATTAGATACTAAAGAATAAAGAACTGAACTCAGAGCCACAATTCTAAACAGAAGACATATTCAACGCACCTGTCCTGTACTTCTCATGAGAGTGGCACGCTCCTTAAGAAGAGACTGCTCTTGGGACCCACCGCCCTCTTCTATATCTGATCTTGCTCTATCAAACTCCCTGAAATCTTCAAGCAGTGATGCATGCTCTCTTTTAGCTCTAAGGCTTGAACGAAGTCGATTGAACTCCTACAGTAGTACAATTAACCAAGCTTAAAAAGAGTTGCATATAAAGCAGTTGCAATCAAACAGCAAGGATTCATACAAGTATTTGTGATTTGGGAAAGTTAATAATAACAGGTGACTGTTGGGCATACCCTTTTTCAACCCACACACATTCATTGGCAAGATGAATATAATTTAACCTGATAAAAAAGACTGGATTAATAACAGCAGCCAATTTTGTAAATGGATCTCTACTTTAGAACCCTTTGATTGTCAGTTCAAGTCTCAATTTGTTCAGAGACGGTCAAAGGTCAAGCAACCCAAGCAAGGGCCTTGGGGCCCAATCTAATTTAGATATATATATACAGTATTGGGTTAGGCTTCCGTCTATGGCAAAAACAATGATAGAATCTTGAAGGGAAAACTGAAGCGTCGTTCTTGAAAAGAAAAATCCTGTCCTGTATGCCGTCATGAACTGCCAACAAGTATTTCAGATTATGGATGCAGGAAAGCATAGAGGGTTGTCCATGCTTGATGAAAAGATAAACAGTTTGATATGATTTTTGGATTTTTAGTTTATTTTGATGTTCTTGTATGTGGTTCATTTTGATGTTCTTGTATGTGGTTTCTTGGAATAATATGATTGCTCAATTGGGTAAGTTTCTTCGATATGTCACCTTGAATGCTGTTTGAAAACAGTTTGCTAATTTTGCTCAATTGCTGAAGTACAAGTGGTGTTGTTTTTGTTAGGTATCCGGGTGTAGATCGACACACAAACACAATCAAACTGCTAGAGAAAATAATAACAAAGATGAACACGCGAGATTTAACGTGGTTCGGTCGATGTGACCTCCATCCACGGGCTGCAATCAGGGTAATACTTTTATTGCTTTCTGCCTCACTAGTGAGATATTACAAGTACAATACACAATATAAATAGGAAAATTAGGCTTTACAACTTAATCCCCAAGAAAACCTTAATGGGCTAAATTAAATAAAAATGGGCGAGGTCTTTAATTTAATTAATCTGCCACTGAGTTGTCTTTTAACCTGAGCCCAAATCAAGACTCCATAAACCCAACAATCTCCCACTTGGAGGCTTGATCATCTTTAAAATGCATTCCGCTATGAACACTTGTACCTCTTGTAATCTTCCTCGTCTTCCTGGTTGCAGCAGCCTTCTCATCAGTTAACCTGAAGGCCTGTTGAAGCTCCCCCGAGCTTCACATTATCAGTCACAGCTGTAGCTGCCCCTGACCTGTTCTCCGTCCCTACCGGCTCTCACTGAAACAAACTATTAGATCCTGGAACATACTGAGAACAAACACTCTTCATATTTAGCAAGTAATCCTCTAGAGAGATTTATCAGATTTTATCAGATGGAATATTAGTTCTTTTAACCCACTGGCGTCTAGGAACTGTAACTGAAGCATAACATGTGCTCCCACTGCCACGAAATCCTTTAACTGGTTTTCCTGAATTCTTCCATGCATATTCACTTTGAATCTTTCCTGTGACTCTAGGTTTCTTACTTGCAAAGCAAACCTTCTTCTGCCCACGAGATTCTATGAAATGGATTTTAGTCTTCTTCTGAACTGGAACGTCACTTCCATCAGGCGGTAAACTGACCATATACAATGAATCCATTTTCTTTCCACGAGCAATGACAAGATTCCCTTTTACAACTTTCCACTGCTTATTCCCGAACTTAACCTCATGTCCCTGTTCATTTAACTGACCGACATAAATCAACTGTTTCTTCAAATCAGGAATCACCCTGACATCTTTCAAAGGCCATGAACCAGCTGAAGTAACTAAATCCATGTCACCCATGCACGTAACATCAAGAACATCATTGTTCGCTAGTCTTACCTTACCAAAATCACCCTATTTTAGATTCTGCAATGCTTCGCTGTTGTGGGTAGCATGAAACGAAGATTCAGAATCCATGACCCAGGTGTTAGATTTAGAACATGAAGATCATCAATTTTATTAAGGTGTTAATCTCAATTACAATATACAACACATACTTATAGTAGTTAGAAGTTCTAACTAACTAACTCACATGTTACACTTCTAGTCCCTACACTATGAACTAATACATTCTAGACACAAAATACAAAACTCTAAACAATACAATGAATTAACTAACATTCACCCCCTTAATTCTTGTATTGTTCCAACTCCTAACTTCAGCTTCATTTCTGCAAACTTGATTCTTGACAAAGCTTTGGTCAACACATCTGCCTTTTGTTCTTCTCCACTTATATGCTTTACCACCACTAGATTCTTTTCAACACATCCCCTCTAATATAGTGGTACCTCACATCTATATGTTTAGACCTGCCATGGAATACAGGATTCTTCATCAACTGAATAGCTGATTTGTTGTCTACATACAACAAAATAGGACCCATCTCTTGATCTGTCAACTCCTCTATTAAACCTTTAAGCCACACAGCCTGTTGGGCTGTGGCTGTAGCTGCCATGAACTCTGCTTCACATGAAGACAGAGCCACTGTGGCTTGCTTTTGACTTACCCAACTCACTGGACCACCACCAAAATAGAACACCATCCCAGTAGTACTTCTTCCATCAGATTTAGTGGGAGCATGAGAACTATCACTATATCCAATCAACTCTTTAGCAGCCCCATATTCATACCATATTCCTTCTTCCACAGTCCCCTTCAAATATCTAAGAATAGTCTTGATAACTTGCCAATGTGATGCCTTAGGATCTGCCATAAATCTACTAGCAATCCCTACTGAATAACACAAATCAGGTCTGGTCTGAGTAATATACCTCAAACAACCTATAACTCTCCTATACTGAGTCACATTCACAGACTCAGCATCTTCATCTTTACCCAATTTCAATCCTGGATCCATAGGGATCTTTGTGGAGTTACATTCCCACATCTTTTGATCTTCAAGAATCTTCTTTGCATATCCAGATTGAGTTAAGAAAATCCCTTCAGTTGTTTGCTTAACTTCTATCCCCAAATAATAGTTGAGTAATCCCAAATCAGTCATCTCAAAACAAGACATCATCATAGACTTAAACTCTTTGATCACATCATCATTAGATCCTGTAGCTATAATATCATCCACATAGACACCAATTATCAAAGTACCCCATTCTGTGTTCTTCTTATACACTGCATGCTCTCTTGAGCATCTTTTAAAGTCAAACTTGATCAATGTAGTATGCAGTTTTTCATTCCAAGCTCTAGGTGCCTGTTTCAAACCATACAGGGCTTTCAAAAGCTTGTAGACTTTTCTTTCATTTCCAGGTTGTATGAACCCCTCAGGTTGAATCACATACACTTCTTCTTTCAGCTCACCATTGAGAAATGCTGTCTTTACATCAAGATGATGTACCTTCCACCTATTCACTGCAGACATAGCCAATATCAGCCTAACAGTTTCCAACCTGGCCACCGGGGCAAAGACTTCTTCATAATCAACACCATACTGTTGCACATACCCCTTTACTACCAGCCTAGCCTTATGTCTAGTCACCTTTCCCTCAGCATCCCTTTTGAGCTTGAACAACCACTTTAGACCAATTGGTTTCACACCTTTTGGACAGTCTACCAATTTCCAGGTGCCATTTTTCTCAATGCTTTCAATTTCACTCTTCATGGCTTTCATCCACTCTGGATGTTCTTTGGCTTGTTCAAATCTCACAGGCTCCTCCAGGAGTAACATTAACTCTGATTCATCAAAATTTGGAGGGTTGAAAGGTACTTTCTCCAAGATATCTGTTCTGCTAAACACATCATCCAAAGTTGTAAACCCCTTAGGTGGTGTGTCATCATATGTTGATCTAGGTACATGATTATTTGATGTGAGTTCCCCTTCATCACCCCCAGAGCCCTGCTCTAGTCCATAAGGCTGATCAGGTTCAACTTCATGACTGTACTGAGTCTGGTCAAGGCTGGCTTCACTAGTGGACCCCCCACTTTGATCCGGAACACTCACTTCTCCACCAAAGCTAGCATAGCTTTGGTTGGAATGATACACATTGGTTGTGTCCCACTTCCAAGGCTCTGATACCAAATGTTAGATTTAGAACATGAAGATCATCAATTTTATTAAGGTGTTAATCTCAATTACAATATACAACACATACTTATAGTAGTTAGAAGTTCTAACTAACTAACTCACATGTTACACTTCTAGTCCCTACACTATGAACTAATACATTCTAGACACAAAATACAAAACTCTAAACAATACAATGAATTAACTAACACCAGGAATCCACACTACTCTCCACGCTACAGATTAAAGCATCATCATCTGAGTAGTCTCCTGTAGTGTTGACTTCTTTTTGATCATTCGGACACTGATTCCTGAAATGTCCAACCTGTTTACAATTCCAACATGTCACGTCATTCCGAGCCCTAGACTGACTCCTTTTCCTGTTCTTGCTCCCACTACCTCTGTTATTCTTTCTTCCTCTGCCAACGTTTAGTAATTCACTTGATGATTCACCTGAATTTCTTCGTCTGATGTCTTCGCCCATAATAATATCCTGAATCCCTTAAAGTGAACACGCTGGTGGAACTAGTAATCGCTGTAACAGTACCTACCCAGCTATCAGGCAATGATGATAACAGTAGTAGAGCCTGAACCTCATCCTCGAATTTTATGCCAACTGACCCAAGTCTTGACAAAGTTGAGTTCAAGTTGTTGATGTGCACTAAAAATGAACTTCCCTCTTTCATCTTTGTATTAACTAGCTCTCAAATCAAGAAAACTTTATTTGCTGCCGAAGGCTTCTCGTACATATTAGATAACGCATCCATGATACCTTCCGCTGTAGTTTCCTTCAGAATGTTGAACGCAACATCCTTTGTCGGCGACAACCTAATAACCGCCTTGGCCTTTTTATCTAAAGTTTCCCACTCAATTTGTTCCATCTTTTTTGGTTTATCACCCAAAAAAACATCCAAGTCTTTTTGAACAAGCAAATCTTCCATTTGCATTTTCCACCAACCAAAGTCGTTTCCATTAAACTTCTCAATCTGAAGTTTTCCGCTCTCAGTCATTATCTCAAACTACAATTGGTTCACTAATCGACTCAAGACTGAAAAGTAGTGTCAAACACAACTATGGCCGGCTGCCTAAACTTGGGTGAACTTGAGTGTTGTTCAATTGAACACTACCCTTTTTTCCTCAATCTCAAAAAATAGTAAATAAACAAGTTTAACAATGCACCTGAGATTTCACGACTTTGGATCTTGGTAGCTTTTGTGACTTTTGGTCGATCGTTGGATTATGACGACTACCTGCCGACACCGAAACCCTAGATCGACAACCTCTTTCTCTCACGTTGCGTTTCTCCCGTGTGTGACAAGCCGTAGCTCTGATACCACTTGTTAGGGATCTGGGTGTAGATCGACACACAAACACAATCAAACTGCTAGAGAAAATAATAACAAAGATAAACACGAGAGATTTAACGTGGTTCGGTCAATGTGACCTACTTCCACGAGCTGCAACCAGGGCAATACTTTTATTGCTTTCTGTCTCACTCGTGAGAAATTACAAGTACAATACACGATATAAATAGGGAAAATTAGGGTTTACAACTTAATCCCCAAGAAAACCTTAATGGGCTAAATTAAATAAAAATGGATTAGGTCTTTAATTTAATTAATCTGCCACTGAGTTGTCTTTTAACCTGAGCCCAAATCAAGACTCCATAAACCCAACAGTTTTCGTATCAAAAGGACAGGTGGTGTTTCAAATAACAAATTGATTATTCGAGCTTTCTGTTTCTTTTCATTATGTGTGTGATTTTCAATAAAAAAACATGCTGATTTTTCTCAATTTATAATTTGTATGGGTGTTCGTTCTATGATTTATTGTTTGAACTTTTTCAGCCATCAGACGGACGGACCCGTGTTGTTGGTTCTGTATAAAAAGAACTGACCCAACCTAATGTCATGCACCAAAGAGAGCAAGCTTAAAGACACTACCAAATCTCCACAATGAAAGCCAAAGCTAATTTCAACTTCTCTACAATCAGGTTCGGAGGTTCCTGATTGACCATTTCTTTTCTATTTGTATCCAAATTTTTTTATTTTATTAGTTCGATCAATCCTAGATAAAGAAAACCAAAATTAACATATTATAATTGTATGGGTCAAAAATACCACTTGCATTAGTTGTGTAGTTGTAACAATATTGTTAAAAATACTGGATCGAGCAAACACGATAAACACCAATTTTATTAAGAACAAAACTACAAAATAAAACTCAATACAATGACCCTATTTATACTATACAAGACTTGATCACCAAGTCTCCTAGCCCAACTCAAATTCCTAATTAAATACCAACTAAAACTCTAATAAATATCTAAAACTACCAAACAAAATCAAACTAAATCTCCAGCAGATTTTCTTCTGATCTGTTTCCTAATCCACAACCGACTTAAATATATCTTGGCCTAACACTTTGGTTTAAGTTACATCAACCCTTCAACTATTCGGCTCCAACCAAACCAACCCGAGACATCAAGATTAATACAGCCTTCAAATATCACATAATGATACGTATCCGTCTATTTGGGCCAACCCAACTGATGAATCGAAAGATTCAGTGGGTATTCAACCATATTTGGGCCCAATTAATGTTAGCGTGAATTGTTTAGCGTGAACTAGGAGTTTTTGTTCTTGGTTTTAAGGGATTATTTGAGAGAGATTATTTTTGAAGTGTGTTTTTCTTTTGGAGATCTTGGCCATCTCGAATCAGGCCTTTGTAATCGTTTCTTTAAAAATCAAAGCTTTGTCGATTTCCTGTATCTATCACATAACCTAAAAATATTTTTAATTGCAATGCCATAGTTAAAAGTTAAAACAACATACCTCATAGGCTAATTACGTTGTATAATTGTATTCTAGAGTGTTTGGAGTGAAAGCATAATAAAGAAATTTACAAGTCGGGCCCCATCTTAGAAACTCACTTTAGGCCCTAGAAAGGTTGAGTTGGCCCTAAATGCGTTGACCCTTTTTAAATAATAAAAGAAAGATTGTCTTAGCAATTTTTCTGGGTTCAATGGTATCTTGCAAAATATCATATCAACATATAATCAGAAAGCAACTGAATAAACAAAAAAAAAACTTACAAACTTTTTTTAAGAGAGAAATAAGGCAATAATCGACTCACTAGCAATATAAAGCTAGATGAGTTTTTTCATTTCTAGAATCATGGTCTGTTCAAAAAGCCATATGCTTAGTAGAACTGTAGAAGTGTTCACCTAAAGATGAAAAAAAAAACTACTAAGAATATAGAAACAAATTACCTGAGTAAGATCATGATGAATTTCCTGATGACGAGTCAACGTATGAGAAAAGATTTCTGATCCACCAGATGATACCCAAGCTTGCATTTGTGAAATTACTTGATGTAGCTGTTTAAGCAGCTGTTCTACATTGGATCCAAGATTACTCTCGTTAGCATCATCAACTTTTGTAGACACCAGTCTACGATACATATGCATTTGATCATCCAACTCTGCTTCAAGATTCCTTGCCTACAAAGATATCCAAATACAAAATATCAATAGAATAAACTTACGTGAAGATGCAGCATACATCATTAACAACTCAATAGTATTGAAGTAAGAAAATACACACGGTTTTGTCATATATATACATAATATACATACACAAAAATGGCAAATTGAAAAACCTCATGGTGGATCCATCATCCATCAACCCTTAAGTCATGATGTTCTTCCCACCATATAAATGACAAAATGTAAGATTCAACAGGTGTAAAAAGCTTCATTCTGCCTCAAATCAACCATTGTTAATACCGATCAATGCACAGAACCAAAGATTCAAATTTCAACATCCGACACAAATTGGTACAGTCTAGATCCACTCATCGGCGTCTATAAAACCCTAATTTGTTCAAACAATCCACTACCCTAACAAAATCTAATAAAAACTTGCGATTTACACCAACCGTAGCTTCAATCACACGAATTCAGAGACAATTGCACGATCTAAGAGACAGAAACACGGGAAATTAAAGATTCAACAATCAAAACAATAATATGCATCAAAGATTCATAATATAAAACCTGTTTTCGCAAGGAATCCCAAGAACTTGGTGTATCCATGGGAAATCGAATAAAAGGGAGGACACTGTGTTCCTCCCGATCAATTCAATTGTTGTTTGCTTTTGAATTGTTTTGAGACCACAGATGCTTGAAGATGAAGGAAACTATTTCGTTTGTTGATCTTACAGTTCACAAATTGTATTGTTTATAAGGAGTTATTTATTGAATTTATGGTAATGGTGTTATTATATCCATTAAAATGTAAAAAGATTTATTGTTGATATTCTAATTTTAAAAGCTTTTGAGTTAAACATGTTAATTTAGATACAACTAATTTATTGGATGCCCTAAATATTAAATGACTTTATGTAAACCCGAAATATAGTCTTTTTATTAATTAATGATTATCTTCGTGTCATGATTTTAATCATGTTAGCAATTAAGGTATTTCCTCCCTCCCAACTAAATTTGCAACTAAGAGCATTCGTATTCAGGAACGTGACGAACGTCCACGGACCTTCGCATTAGTCTTGCTTAGAAACTAGGCATGGTTATATGTTTTTCTCTCTTTTTCTCATATACCATCTTGTCTGTAGCAATAGAAAGTTCGTGTCGTCTTTAACCATGGAAAGTTTGTAGTCACTAGGTATTCCAATAACGAGGAGAAGAGAGAAAGACAGTTTCTCTCATCACCACGCATGCAGATCTTCTTTATCTCCTCTTTTCCACGTCTATTGTCCGTCGATCCCGACCCCAAAAATACAGGTCGTGAATGCTTTGATTTATTAACTCCACCTCGTCCATAATTATCTAGCTAGTCAGCTAGCCCCTACCACCATTATAACCATGTTTTACACACCACCATCTATCATCAATGTCAACCGCGCTCTATCAATACTACGTTAGCTACCAAAATCACTATCATTTATAACCATGGATCTAATCACCGCTATGATCACTATCAGAACAGCCATAGACACCATCTTATGACCATGCTAACGGCCAGTGTCACAGACATGATTAAGAGATTATCATCACATCCGCCATCAACCAAACCACGGTCACTTTACCATTTGCAACACTCACTCCGCCATTTCCACCACCACCATCACCATCGCAACTTTATAAAGAATCACATTGAACCTGTCAATAAATGACATGATCACACTAACAAACTAATAACACTACAAGAGCAACAATAATCAAGAAGCAAAACAAAGTAAAATGTTAAGATTGTTATTGAAACACTAACTGTAATAATTTACAGTACTCAAACTACAAGACCCTTGAGGTGATTGGTTACATAAAAAGATCCAAAAAAAGACCATAAAACAGGCAACAACTCTTTTGCCAATTGTGTACACAAGATTTAAACACGAAGCCATACTAAATCACAAACAAGCTCGAATCTCACAACTTACATATCATGCTTATTTCTCACCATCTTCAACCCCTAAACCATACAAAACACCAGCATACTTCTCTGTGTTTCCATTAAAGTAACCTTCTTTCAACTTCTTAAAAGCATGAAACGTAAGCAAACTATCCGATCCTGCTTGATGACAAACACCAATTCGTTCAACTTCCAAGATCTCCGCGAGCTTATTCAGTCCACCATGAAGATGATTACAGAACCTCATCAAATGTTTGATATCATAAACAATCGGGAAATAAATCTTGATCAGATCAAAGAACCCCGTTTGCGATTTAGGCAACTCTTTACAAGTCAACAACTTAAGCAAGTATCCGAAATCATACCCACTATGGAAAGTGACCCAACAGATATTATCATTCAACACAACACCAGAAGACATCAACAACTCCCCGAATCGTTTTGCATCAATACCCATCTCACTGTTCTTCTTGAAATCAATCCCACACTGCTTTAGCATCTCAATCGAATCATTCGCAAAGATATCTTCATTAACATTAAACTCGCGGAAATTAAACTGCCAAATGCAAGGCTTATCAGTCCCACAGGTGGGCAAATTCCCATTCTCATCAGAGAAAGTGAGACCCAATTGAATCAACTTCAACATATCAACATTATCCTTCAAAGTCACATAATTATAGTCATTAATGTTCTTAAACTGCGCCAACGGACGAAGAACAACACCTGGGAACTCAGTATCCATCGCGATATACGGGTAATCATCAACAATTTCACGAATCAAAGCAAACTCCTCCACAAGATTATCATTCCACACCTCTCTGATATGAACAGAATCACTCTTCGGCAACACAATAGACATGTCAACGACTCAATATCCACTGAAATTCGACCAGATCTGCATCAATTCAAACAAACACAAGAAAAAAAACCGATCTTTAATCATACCCAGATGAGAAAACACATAGAAACCCATCTTTCATCAACCAATTCAAGATTTGTTCAAGATTTGTTCAAGATTGTTCAAGATTCGTTCAAGATCACACATACCCAAAATGGAAAGAAACGAACACTTACTGTTTAAATCAAGGTGAGATCTGAGGGTACAATCTAACAGATCTTGAAGTTATGAATCAAGATCGGTTTGAAATCGTTTGTTTCTTTAAAGATTTGAAATCTTTAGGGTTTGATTTAGGGTCAACGGTATATGAACATTGAGGGCTCGAGATGAAAGAGAGAATAAAGGGGGTGTATGAGGGTCTTAAATCAAGTGGACAAATAGTGTGAACCGAGAACACAAAGGGAAAGTGACATTGCTAGTGGTGAAAACGGGTGGTACGGCGTCGTTTTGTGTGGTGTCATGATCATTGTCACATTCATACCTATTGGTACCCTAGAGTTGACCGTGGTGTTTGATATAGTTTTGAGTTTTCAAAGTTGGGTTTGGTTGAATGTGTCTTTAAAATATGATTTTCATGTGGTTTTAAAGCTATAAAAATGATGTTTTTGTTTGTTTCGAATCGACATCAAATAGAAAGAAAAATCGGTATTTTTAATGAAAAGCATGAGATGCATTGAATTATTCATATGTGTGTGTTAACAACTTAATATTAAGAAAATGACTATAACACATATAGTGACTGTTTTGTTTTAAATATAGTTAAATCAATTTTTTTAATTCAACTAATGTTTAAGTAATTGAGTTTCTTCTTTTATTTTATTACTAGCTTTAATAAACCCGTATATTACACGGGTTGAATAAAAATATTAAATAGAAAAAAATTTATTAATTATAAATCAATATTCTTAAATAAGATATGATTGAAATCTTTATTATAATAAACAAAATAAATTTTATATTTCAAAACAAACGTTTTAAAAAATATCATACTTAAATATTTTCTTATTATAACTCTCAATTTTAATTATTTTTATATATAAAATTGTTACTTGTTAAAAACACCAATTATAAAATATTTTATATTTTTAAAAAAATTTGATGTTCTTAAAAAATTTCTAATTTTATGAAATATTATTTTCTTAAAATTACATTAGTAAAAAGGCCTATTTCTTAATTTGTTACAAAACTATTTTAATCTATTAAATAAATATTATTAGTAATTAATGTGATTATTAAATAGGTGAGAGAAGCGAGAAAAATTGATGAGAATAGATATGGTATTGACATGTGGCACTCCTAGATACATTTTTATTAGAGTAGAGAGATACTAACAAGTATTTGTTCTTTTTAGTTGCGTGTCCAAGGAATTTAGAATGACGCATTTAACATTATAGAGCTTTTAAGCTGTTCAAGTATTACATTTGAACAGACTATGTGGTTAAAATAGCACGTCTAATTCGATACAATGATGTAATTAAAACCAAAAACACATATGTTTCTACCATTGCCTTATAATACTCTTGTTGCATATTTGTATCTTTCATATGCTTCACACGTAAATTTTACACCTTATGTAGTATTGCAACCCTTATTTAAATGCTACAGTCTATTGTGTATGGAGTTAGTAGAAGTGAAAATCAAATTTTTTGATGTATAAATCGGATTGTGTGCAATATCCTATCATATTTTTACATACACATCCACAAGCATCATGTATATGTGTATTGGTTGTGTGGAGAAGGCATTTGCTTTTGGAATTCTATACGAGTAATTGAATGTCCACTTTAGGACCCCACCTCTAATGCATTTGTCATCTTTTTAGGTGTCCGTACAATGCCACCTAAAGTGTTTGCTTTTATGCAATAGATATGTTTGTATGGTGTAAACAAGTTCAGCTACTCATGAACTAGTGAGATTAACTCTATAAAAACTCAAACTAAGCCATCTTAAATGTTTAAGGCTAAATTGTATCTAATATAATAAATGAGTCTGATCCCAAGGCTCATATGTCCACACATCCCATTATTTATAGAGCAAATGTTATAAAAAAGCAATATACTTTATATTATTTTCTTATAAAAATACTTAAAAAGTTTTGCACATGAAAATCCAACAACTTTTATGTTTTTCTCACAAACTCCCACAACATTTTACTAGACATTAAAATCTTTTCGTATGTTAAATCAAATTTTGAAAAAAAATTTCAAAACAACTTGAAACAAATGCATAAGGCTGGTTTGTACTCTTTTCTTCTTTCATGTCGTATAATTTTTTTATCTAAAAAAACTAAGGTGGGCATTTAAAGATTTTAAACACTCATTTACCCTAATAAACGAAAAGTAGGGTTGTTCACGAGTCGAGCCGAACCGAGTGGATCTTTGCTCGTGCCTGGCTCGTTTACAACCGAGCGGAAAATCGAACGAGCATTTTTCGAGCGTTAAATTTTGGAGTGAGCGTCGAGCGAGCGCAAACGAACGGTGAACAATTTATACAACCTAAATATCTTGTGTGTCATACGATTTATACTAAAGTGAATAATGTCTAGTGACTTAAAAATCAGACACATTTTATTACATTATATTTTCATGGATGACAATACGTTATGGCTGACGATAATGCTAAGGCTGTAAGCAATAAGGCAGATAACATATTGAAGAGAACGATTACGGTGAGAGCGAAAGATAATCGAAAAATATCTCTTAACGGCTTAGGATTTTACTTTTATATTTAATATAGAATTCTTTATAAGGTTGATTGATCAAGTATGCAATAAATATAATTATATATTTGTATATAATAAGTCAAATCTACTAGAGTGTTATGTATAAACTATATATGCATATTAATTCAAGCCGAACCGAACCGAGCCGAGCGGACCTTTGCTCGTGCTTGGCTCGTTTACAAACCAATCCGAGCCGATCGGTTCGCTTACAACCGAGCAAAAATTCGAACGAGCATTTTTCGAGCAAATTCCGAACGAACATCGAACGAGCGTCGAACGATTTGAACAGCCCTAGACATAATTGCATGCAAAGTAAATCAAACAACATAACGAAGAGCATAACAAGTGATTTGATTGCAAAACAATTTCATTATTTATATATTTTTGTATAGTGTACATGGATTCTAATTTCTAAAGATGTGCATAAACCAGTTTTGGTTGATTTTGAGCTAAAAGACCCAAAAATGATGATTTAAAATATATTTGTAAAAAGTAACAACAAACATTCATAAAAAAGTCTAATTTGTAACACTCACATTTTCATTTTGTATTTGAATCTTAAAGTCATCAGATTCACGTGTGTAAGTCAAGACCTTCCAAAAAAATTATTTTCATTATTATTTAGTTATGTTAAAGAAAGTCACAAATATCTAATTACAATATTTACATAAGACTCACACCTAATACTTGATCTTCACTGGTCTTTTTGTTTGGGCACATCACATGAAATGATATACATATCACATATTAGTTTTCGCTAAGTGGGTATATATTTTGATATGTATATCATATAGGTCATGTTTGGCAAACAAAAAAAATAACTTTTTGACTTTTGGAGGGGTAAAAAGACCAAAATACCCCTCTAAAAAAGTTAAAAAGTTAAAATTTTTGACTTTTTAACTATTTAGAGGGGTATTTTAGTCTCTTCACCCCTCCAAAAAGTCAAAAAATTACTTTTTTTATTTGCCAAACACCCACGTAACCTCATAATGTTATGCCTCAATAAAAACATGACTTTGCATTTGGCAAATGAACTCTAATATGAGATCATCACTTTACCCACACAAGACAAAAAAAATGTTGGATTTTACGTGTAAAAAACTATCGAGAGAATTTTATCAGAGAAAAATAAAAAAACAAATAAAATCATGATAATTTTTCTTTAGCAGTAAAAGAAAATATGATTTTAAAAATTCAAACTATTACCTATTAGCCGATAATAATTTATACTATAATTTTGACCGGTGATACTCTAAACTTTTAATTTTGTTGTCAATGATAATCTTAGAAGCACATATATCATAGATTCACACTTGGATTGCATTTTTTCACACTTGATTTCACTTATATGTTTTTATTGTTTCATTCAGAATCATTATTGTGAGTATAACCGAGTGCAAATAAAGTATAAATATTTGATAATTATTTTAGTGAGATTGGCGGACTACCACTGGTTATAAAAGTAAAAACTATGTCACTAATTAATTGTTAATACGAACTATTATTAACTAATAAGACTTGAATATCTAATAATTCTTTAAACGAGATTGTCATTAGTATGTGTTTATTTTCACCTATGTTTTGATATAAACTTAATCCTACCTAACGCAACGCACAATCAAAATCTAGCCAGGAGGCACAATTTCATCCCGGGTAAAAGACATATGATAAAACAGGAAAGAAGTGAAGGGTTTTGATTGGTTACGAAGATGATGGTGGTAAGAAGATCTAGTGAAAATTCACCAGACAAGACTGAAAACCAAAAAAGAAAACCAAGTGGTTCCCGTAGAATTTGACCTAACAAAAGTCGAAAACACCGCACATCTGTTTTAAAAAAAACGAGAAAAACCCGATAGTCGAGACGACTCTGTATCCCATTAGGTAAACAACAACTATCAAAGTATTTTGGTAAGTTATAGTAACTCAAGCAAAACATTAATCCAGTGAAACCGGGACACAGTAGTAAATGTGCACCCTGAGTTTATAGTCGGTTAATCCCCTGCGTCTTCATCTCGTCAAAACAATAACCTCTCTCACACCCAATTCTCTCTCGTTCCCCCTTCAATTTCATCTCTCTTCAAAAACCCTAAAAATTCAATCCCCATAAAACTCCGATCACACCTCACAAATCCCCAATTCCCTAATCCCATCAAAAACACCCTTTTTTCCCATCAAAATTTCATCCAATTTCATGCACAAACGCCTCCATAACCCCATATAATCGTATCCCATACACCATACATCGATACATACGTCTCTGTGCATATATATACACATATATACATATATATTCCAATATTCCATCAGGGTTTTCGTGATCAAGACTTGAAACCCACGAATTTGTTCTGTTTTTGTTTCGAGGGATGTCGAATTCGGGTCGGATCCGGGTCCGAGAGGACAGATTTTACAGCCCACCGGCGATGAGGAGGTACAATCAGCAGCAGCAGAAGCAGGTACAACAAGAGGAGCAGAAAGTACAACCTCAAAGGCAGCAAGAGAAACAACAGCAGTCGGAATCTTTGATGAGTAGCAGTAGGATTGATGTGATTACTAATTTGGATCGGTTTATGAAACACACGACTCCAGTTGTTACAGCTCAGCATTTTCCCAAGGTATTGGAACAAGATTGCAAATTTCTTGTGTGTTTGTTGATTATTTATTACATGGGTGATGAACAAGTGTTGATTTTTGGGTTTAGATTGATTGTTGATGTTAAAGTTTATTGCTTTTGTGTGTGTTTAGGCAATTAGACCTATCAAAAGTCATCATTTACTTATTATTAAAGTATTCTTTGATGTTCTTTTCTGGGTGGCTGATAAAATGTTAGACTCATTGATGATAATGTTTCATCTGAAGTGTTTGCGTATGTTTATGCTTTAATCCTAGTGGATTCTGGCTTCCTTTGTACTGTATTTGGTAGATTAGGGAAGATACTGAAATCTTGAGTGATAATTGATCATTGTGGTTTGTTATGTATAGTCAATGGTTTTTCATGTGATGTTTTAGTTCTAATGGAAGGTTTAACTCCAATTATTTAATTGAATGGTCTTATTATAATCAGGAGTGGGCATCTGATGCTTCAATATTAGATAATGCCCATGTTACATACAAGTTTGATTGGTTGAAATTGCTCTTTCTTTCTTTTTTTAAAAAAATTAAATGTTGGTTTGCACTATATGTTCCAATGTTATCGGGGTTATAAATTCAAGATACTTGAAAAGTGGCCATCGATATAAACTTATCTTTAAGATTTTTAAAATGGCGTAAGACACATGAGTTTGACCTGTTTTTATTTGATAAATGTAGACTAGCATGAAGGGATGGAGGCATCAAGAAAATGGTTGCCACCCATACTTTGTACTTGGGGATCTTTGGGAATCTTTGAAGGAATGGAGCGCGTATGGAGCTGGAGTTCCTCTTGTGTTGAATGAATGTGATTCGGTTGTGCAATACTATGTGCCGTATTTGTCTGCCATTCAATTATACGTTGATCCATCAACCCCCGTTACCAGCACAAGGTGAATGATTTTTTATTGATGGTATGCTCATTTGTTATTACTCCACAAATGGAAATATATGGATTTGAATAAAACCCAAGATGACCTCTTGCACTTTGGATCAGTTTTCATTATATATATTTCATGTCATTGGATTGTGTGTTATTAGTTGGTGTAGTTAAACAGATAAAATTGGCGCTATGTTTTTATTGCTGATTATCTACTTTTTTCTCTTTTTTTCCTGTAAGGTTCAATGCACCCTACATAGCAAGTGTGCAAGTTACTACTTGCTTGTATAAGATGAGATAAATGTATTTATCAATTTTCCAATTGTTGTGTTTTATCTCCTTTGGTCCTGTACTCTTGTTGAATTATACGACTTCTGCACTAGCGATCATGCACAATTGATCATTTCCCATGAAGTCTCTGTCTTGAAGGATGCAGTCAGTTAGAATGTTGCGCTATATGGTAATCTTGCATTGAGTTTTGACAAATATATATTTTTTAAAATTTTTGAACAGAAGGCCTGGCGAGGAAAGTGATTCTGGGTCATCAAGAGCCACCAGCAGTGATGGCAGTTATGAGCCTCGAGTTGAAGAAAATAATGTCAGTTCTATTACCAAGAGCCTTAATAAGGTCATGATCCGAGGTGGTGATTCTTTAGTGGGAAACGGGGGCACTCAAGAAGGCGAGATTAGGACTCCTCCTGGGCTTCTAATCTTTGAATACTTTGAACGTGCTTTACCGTATCATCGCGCACCTTTAGCTGACAAGGTAATTCATTCAAGTGTCAAGTGTGTGTGTATGTGTGTATGTTCTATAACTTCCCTGCTTAAAGTTGCCTTTTCTTGGGTCCACAAGATTTCTTATATTATCAATATTCCGGAGGCTCTTATAATACAAAGTAGGTTTTTGCTTGACAGTCTTTGAATTGCTTATATTTTGGTTCAAAACTGCTTTGTAGATTGTCATCATCATTATTATCATTGATACTTGATTGAGTTCAGAAGATCCACTATCTTATAATTAAACGATACTTTTATGGTATATTAGTTATTACTCCTTGAATCATGCATTACTGTATCCGCACATTAAAGTTCTGTGATTTCTTTCCTTGGAAGTTTTGTTAGCTAAGGTTATTCTATCCATCCACAAAGATTCCCATTTTTTACCACAAAGAAAGGTATTCGTGATATTTCGCTAATATTTACATGAGTTAATTACAAAACCAAAACTCGTTTCTTTGGCAAGCCTACATTTACTAAAACCGTCTGTAGTGTGCATTTATTGTGGAATTGGTCCCACAGGTATATCAGCTTTGCTCAAGTCAGCCTCTGATCTAATGTTAACTTGTCAGTTTGGTGCCCTCACATGGGCATTTGACCCTCTTTACAATTTTGCCACTCAGAGCCCAGCCCCCCCCCCCCCCCCCCCCCTTCTCGCATCCTCTCCTCTTTCTTCTTTTCCGTGACGCTTTTCTTTCCTCCCTCCTTGGACAACTCTCTCCCCCTCCCTCCCTCTCTCTGTGTGTGTGTGTGTGTGTGTGTGTGTGTGTGTGTGGCTATATGCCTCTTTAAAATCTTTGATAGCTTATGTTTGATCCTAGGCATTGAGTTTGTTGATGATGAAGCCATGTGGTTGATTCCAATTATTGCCTCAAACTATAACATATTCATCTCACATATCTATCTATGAAACACTTGGGTGTATAGGTGATATAAGTTGAAGATGAATTAAGAGTCCCAACTCCCATGTAGAGTAACAGATCCATGATTTCCATCCGGGGTATTCATTGTCTATTAAAGAAATTCTCAGAGTCAACAGGATCGGATTGTAATGTGTATAGAACTTCCCTTATGGTGATAGGAGCATCTACTCTTTGAGCATTGCTCCCGTCAAGAACACGGATTTCTGTGACTTTCAAGCTAAGAGACTTGACTTCAGAGACTTCCTATGGTTTACAGTTTTCCAGCTTCCAAAATTCATGTTTTAGGAGTTACTTGGGGTGCATTCGGGCTTTTCATACCAGCTATGATAAAACTGATTTTTAACACTATCCTTGATACTTCTCTTTTACATTATTTGTTATTAATATTATGATTATAGGTAAGTGTTGAAAATTAAATAAACTTTTTTAGTTTATTGATTAATAATTTATGTAACCTGTTATTGTACCCTAATCATATAAGCGAATGATGAAACGCCCAAACATCGTGTCCTTGATTATCTGGTTCTAAATATTTCATATTACATGATCAGTTTCAAATTGCACATCCAAACATGAAAAATCTCATCATTGAATAGATATGCAGCATGTTCTTACCCTGCTATTGTTTGCGGGTATTTAAGTTATTTAATGCACTCATGGTAATTCAGTAATGTTACTAATTCGTGTGTTGTCATCAAATACCAACAGATATCAGATCTTGCATCAAAGTTTCCAGAATTGAAAACATATCGCAGCTGTGATCTGACTCGATCAAGTTGGGTTTCTGTTGCTTGGTAAGTTGTGTAACGTTTTTCATCATATTTTGAACATAACCCTTTTTTAGCATGATTATATTTTAACCGTCCGATGGGTATGCATTTATTGCAGGTATCCCATATACAGAATTCCGGTTGGCCAATCTCTACAGAATCTTGATGCCAGTTTCTTGACTTTTCATTCTCTGTCAACACCATTAAGAAGTATCACTCTTTATCTTTCTTTTATTACATTTTTTATAAATATGTAAACGGGTCTTTCTGTTTTCAATTAAGGTGTGGTCAATTGAGCTGAAGTTTGCATCTTTTAGTGTCTTTTGCACAATGGTTGATTTTCGTTGGTTTGCATCTAAGGTTCTTGATTCTGTGTGGTTCAGATATGGAAGTCGATAAGCCAATCCATCATGGGTCAAGTGTAATCAAGATTGATGATGTTGGGACGCCACGTCAGCTCACGTTACCAATCTTTGGACTTGCTGCTTACAAGTTCAAGAGTTCCGATTGGACCCAAAGTGGGGTCCACGGAACAGAAAAAGTCAACTCTTTGATGAACGCAACCGAAAACTGGCTCCGGAGTTTAAACGTCTATCACCCAGATTTTGTGTTCTTCAAGAGCCATGATTTCCGGCGATGAAAGGAGGAATGTAGGTGGTAAAACAGATAGATAAGACTGACAAGTTTTTTATTTTATTTTATCTTATTTGGGGATAAAAAAATATGCTTAAAAGAAATGAGTAGGAAGAGTCTAAGTTGGGGCTTTTGATGATGCATTTGATGGGCTTTTTTTAGTGATGAAACTATGTTGATATGGTGTAGCAGCTGCTGTACAAACTATGCTATTAGCATGTGTAAACAAATGTGTAACTTATTAATGATTTTTACATGAAATTGCCTACAATCTCAATCTCATGGGATTTTGTTTCAGATCCTACTGTATTAGTGAAGCTTTTGCTGAATACTCGGTGTTATTGAATGCGGTGAACAGTCGTTTTGGTCGGGTCTTGATATCAAAAGCATTTTCTTATGATCTTGTAAAACATGTTGTTTTAATGGTTTTATACCATTATTGTTCTTGGATTATAGCATGTTAGATTTAGGTCAAATGTGCAACTTCTTGTCATATCATATACTAACAAGTTAACATAGTGTGATTTGTTACGAAGTAATCAAGTGTAAGTAGTCACTAAATTGAAATGGTATATCGGTTTGATCTTTAATTGACTTTTTTTTAGTTTTACATACTTAAATACTCAGTTGAGTTATCGAGTCAGTTAACTCAACCTAACTTGTTGAAATCGGCTTAAACTGGATATCAAGTAGGTGGTCATCAACTATAGGTGAAAATCTAATTACTCCACACATGAAAGTCATTGAGATATGACCTTTTTATCACATTTTAAGAATTGGAAACATATATTTATATACTAACATTTATCAACTTGTGTTTAAATGCATGTACAATATTTATTACCTAGTACTTCAAGTTTCCCTCTTCAAACCCATCAAAATATTCAAAAAGAAAAAGACACACCATTAGAGAGATCAACAGAGGAATCAAGGTCCAACAAACGTTAGAAAGAAGGATTTTTTATTTGGAATGAAATTTGAATTTTGAAATGGTAAAATTGATGAAATTGTTCATTTTGAACTATTATTTTTACTCAAATTAAGAGTTAATATGAATAACTATTGTTCTAATTAGTCCAAAATACATATTCACTGTTAGTTACTTGCTAGTCAGGCTTTATATATGAAATTCTTCAGGAAAAGAAAAATATACTGAAAATAAAACATATTTGTTTTTGTGTGTGGTAAATGTTCAAATGTAAAACGATATTCAAAAAATCATGTAAAAGTTCATTTTTTAGCAAAAAAAATGACACCAAAGCAATTCCAAATTGGTTAAGTACCGAAAAACCGGTACCGTACCGATAAATTCAGAGTACAGTGTTCGTAATCACTCTTCCTCAAAAAAAAGTATTTGTATTTCTAGTACCGGTACGATACTAGTATGGACGTATGGTACCAATCTCATTTTACTTCTGAACCCACTATTAATAGAGATGTCACATGGCAACACTACATTCACTATTAACAAATCTCGCTTCTCTCTCTTATTAAATAACTCAATTAATTACTAATTATATTATTTAATTCTATTTTTTGATTATAAGCTATTTTTAAAAAGAGTAAGAAATAGATCTTTTTATTAATGTTTTATTTCTAGAGAAACAAACTTTTATAAAAAGAAAATTTTCTAGAACTTACATCATAAATTTTTTATAAACATGAAATATTTTAAAAATGACATTTTTTAAATGTGTTTTGTTTTGAAACGAAATGTTTGATTTATTTTTTAGTAAAAACAAAGAAAGTATAAATTAAATTTTATAAAAGTTGATATCATTGTTTTATTAGTTATAGTACTTACTCATACATAATTTTAATTATATATTATTTAATAATTAATAAATTTTTATTATATTTAATATTTTATTTATTTAACCTGTGTAATACACTGGATCAGTGAAGCTAGTAATTTATATAATAGTATGGGCTTAAATTTAAATCCCAAGTTTGCACTTATTTGTCATCAATTGCATACCTTTACATATTTTCACTTGACAGTAAATATAATAATCCAGCAATTTTTAAGTTCTTGTAGGTGGTTATAAATCATCATTTGGGAAAGATGACATCAGCAGCCCTTGCACAAACTCACTTCTCCTAGCCTTCTCCTCCTGATCTTCACCAGAAAGTATAGCTACTTGTTGTTTCTCACTCCTGAAAGAATTTCGAACCGAATTCTGTAACGGGTAAACATAACACAAAGTGGGTCGACTTGGACTGTGTTCATCACAAACGGGTCAAATAAAAAAGTTAACAAAAAGAGAAAGAACAGATTGGACACGTTAAAAGTCACACAAAGACTATTCTCAATGTAAATAACCTCCTAATTGCTTTATTCCAAGATTTTTAAAAAAATATTGTTTTTTAATCATGAATAACGCATTCATATTTACAAAAGAAGTTTAAAAGATAGACGAAAGTGTTTGTGGGTCTCCCCAACCCGGCCCGCTCATTTACTCCAAGATTTATATTTATTTTTCTGCCCGAACTAATATTGACCAGTGACCTAGCCCGACCATCTTGGCACCTCTATCAAAGATAAAGAGTGCAATAAAGAAAAAATCATTTCTAAGGCAAGAATTTCCTCTTACCTTTGCAAGAAATCTTTATTTGAGCTTTCTACTACAGGCATTGCTGCAGTAGAGGAATGTTTTTGATCTCGTGACACGTCCATAATATTATTGTTCATGAAAGATGATATCAATGGGTCAGGCTCTGTGTTGACAGATGACATGCCCAAGAATGATGAACCGCCTAAAAGAGACTGCATGTTTCCTTCTCGTAACTGTTTCTTTTATAATGAATAATTCGAGTTTGATCCACCTCTACGGTATCTCCTCTTGCGTCGAATGTAATAATTAGTCAAGAAATGACAACAATGAGACTCACAAGACAACAATGTGAAATATAAAGAGCAAAATGGGATGACATTAAAAACATAGAATGATAATACATTACCTAAGGGATAAATAATGTAATTACAAGAAAAGCATCCAAAATGTTATAAGGGAATGACTTTAACCAAAAGGATATCTTAAGAAGACTTCCATGCTACATGGTAATATGTACAACAGCCTTTGATCATGACAACATTAATGATATCTTCATTCCATTTGTTTTTACACATCAACCTCCTACGCACGCTAATTACGTCCAGATGCACACGAGGCACCTCAAGGCTCTAAGGCGTTTTCCTTATCACCTAGCTCTTCAGGTGCACTATTTATATGTTTTTAGTTTGAAGTGCGGACCATGTGTTAAACCATAATAACTGATTTTGATCATCGAAAATCAAAACCAAACAAAAATTTAAAGTTAAACAAAATGGGACTGTTAATATATAATAACAGTTTTATCATGAATTGATTTGGTTTTGATTTCACGTTAAAATCATTAGGACTTTTAGACTTATAGAAGTTGTCTAAAACTCAGACACAAAAAATATAAAAAGACGGTAATGCTCTAGTCTAAGAATAATATCACATTTCCCTGTTATGTTTTAATGTTGCTCATTTGAGCGCAATAACACTTTAGAGAATAATAATTGTTTGAGACTGTACAATTCTAACATATTTTGATCTTATATGTCTATTTTTGCTATAAAGGCCCCAATAATCTTGAATAAAATGAAACTAAGTCGAGGTTAAAATGTTAGAAACAGTTTGCTTTGGTTCGTTATGATTTTTGACGGTTCAATTTTAGTTTAAGATGATAAAAACAGTTGATAAGTCTCTAATTCGGTTAAAAACTACCAAAATGAGACCGTCAATATTATACTTCCAACAATTTCTCTTTTAATGTTTTACAAAGACTATGGAAAACTAACATTTATCACATGTTTAAATTTCTCTAAAAGCCTAAACAAATATAAATAAAAAGTTAACAAAAATTTATATTTGATCTTACTACGGCCTTAAAAGGTTGGAATTAGGATATGATTCTACTCCCTTTATTTAGTGTTGTAAATGATGATTAATAAAACCTGCAAATAAGTAGTTTGTTTTTTAAATTAATTAACAAGCAGCTCTCGTAGCTCAGTTGGTTAGAGCACCCGTTTAGTAAGCGGGAGGTCTTGAGTTCGACTCTCAACGAGAGCATTTTTTATTAATCGATTTGATTGGGCCTTATTTTCTTTTGGGACTCCTTTGTATTATTTTGGGCTAGACTTATGACTTATGAGTTAAGCCCAAATACATAGTTATTAACTTATTATTAAAAGTAAGTAATCATTAATAACTCTCATCACAAATTAACATATTTTTCACTTAACCTAATTCTAAAACTTGTATAAAACGTAAGTATTCGTAAAATCAATGATAAGAGTCGGCTATTAGCACACTCCTCTCATATGTAAAGGCTATATAATTGTTTTCTATTAGCGAGAATTTTATATAGACTTTTTTGTTGACCGGATAACATTATCTCATTGATTTTTGATCGCTGATATACAATTTATGTATAGTAGTATACTAAGTCTCAATTGTGTGGGGTTAACTAGTTAGGGAGAAGATTTTGGTTTGATGTGTTGAATAATGAACTTGAACATAACCCATAGCAATCAACCCTCTGGTCAAAGCCTCGCGTCATTTCTTTTTCATTCAAACAACTCGAGAGCTCTGGTTCCTATGCCTGTCATTGATCAAAGTAACACATTTAGCTTTGAAGATCCAAGGTTTAGATCATCAGAAGTCACATCATCAAAGTTCCTTCATGGCATTCCTACAAATATGGAACCATTGCAGTTCATGAGCTTGGTGCAACCCCATTACCACACTATTCGGTCAATGGTGTTAATAGTCAACTATGGATACCGACATCCGGTCAAAGTCAAAGTCAAGGTCAAAGTCAAAGTCGACATGTTTTTCCTAATGTTTCAAGAGGTGGGATTGTATCAAGTTACAACATTTTAAACGATTCAAACCAGATCAGACCCAACTTAGGCACTAAAAACATGACCTTTAACGATTGGTTGTCTTCTTCTTCTCACGAGAATACGGGATCCACCTCATCTCTTGCAGGAGACGTCGAAAGTGGGACCCACCGTAATGGCATCAGGAACAACCAAGATGACCTACTAACTGCATTTCTTCATCAGGTACATGTTCTTTAATGTTATATATGTTAAGGAAATCACTCTATCCAAAGGCATATGCACATGAATTTTTTACTGTTCTTACAGTCAACAAGTTGTTGGCAAAAACATCCATAAATTTAATTTTGTTGTTGGTGTGTAGATATGTTGTTTTTCTAAAGTTTGTTATGTTGATTTTTTAGGAAAAATGTTTTTAATCAGTTTGTTAGACCATTTGAGGTTGGGTCGAATGTTGGTTTTGAAATTTGATCGTTTATTTTTTGATCAAACAAGTAGTCGATCCTTGTAAAACCAAAGGATGAAAGGAGTTCTAGTGACGTGATTATATGGTTTGGGTTCAAACCTCCATTGTCTTCGTGGGAGTGGTTGTGATAGGATCATAACGAATGTGTGTTGAAACCGAAAACCAAAAACTGAGCTTAATTGAATTTTATATGGTCAAAACCAAACAGAAAACCGTATTTGAATTGTCTTTGGTTTTTGCTTCAAACTTAAAAGTTCATAATTTTAATAAGATGGTTGTTTCGTAGGTTCAGGTTTCGGTCTCCTTGGTTTTGTAATGGGCTAAATGTTGTAATAGTGATTACTATCATGTGATGAGATTAGAAGCGGTGGTCATAATTATATTAGCGAGAAGTTAATATGCCCATCTAAACCTGTTTAAAGACGTCATTAATAAGAATAAATAAAAAAAGCTTGACTAACAATTAAAATGGATTTGAGAAAGATTTATTAACGAATCAAGTGTTCTATGAAAAGTAACAAAATTTTATTGTCTTAAAAATAAGTACATCACAACTATTTAAAATAAGGTATGTTAAAACTAAATTTGACATGATAAATTATTCAAGAGTGTAGAACAAGAAAGCTCTAATAGTTTCTATTCACATTGTGATTAATCAATTCTTAATTAACGTGTTAAATAAGTAAGCTATTTAAACTTAGGAGAAGGCTAGACACACTATATAAACTTACTATGTTAGCAACAAATTTTGGACAAAATAATCAAGGCTATAACAGTTAGATAATGTGCACATACACAAGACGATAAATAGTACCAAACTCATACGCTAATAGGTCGTGCACATAAGTAAAACGTGACTATCATTAGATTATATGTAGTCGTTTAGAAGGATTTATGAGATATGTCAGAATTAGGACATTATATGATATATTAATAAAATACGATATTATTAAGTGAAATCACATTAGAAGATAGTTATTTGTGATATAAATAAATGTGATTCAATACTTGTTTAGAAAGAAAAATTGTATACGTGGTATCTTTGAACTCTTATATTGTTAGGCATAGTTGTTCTTCCATTCTATTTTAAGGCAACTGTGTTTTACTCCGACACGCGTTGCACGTCCTATGAACTTGGTAAACCGAGGCTCAAACTTACATTTCCATCATCATAGGCATAACCTGACAGTTTTAGCCGGAGCCAAAGTAATTGTCAGCGCGGCTCAGAACCAATAACCAATTGTGGCTGCCCACAGGAAATGCTACAAACTCAAGACAACCGACAACAGTTTCATGTATCATCATAGCTACAAAACAACCAAAACAAATGATCTCAGATGAACATATGTCCATTATCATTGACATCAAAAACCATCTAATTAAATTGAATACTGTTTTTACTAATAACATAATCATCAACATCAGCCAAGTCAAGGCAATGGACACAAGTTTTATGCATGATGCCAGGAACATTTTTGCAGTCGCCACATACGTTCTAACGACAGCAGCGACAGTAGTCTCAACAAGAGCAGAAGATAAGCGGATATTAAACAGAGAAAAGAGTACGAGCACAAAACGAAGACAATGTAGACCATCAGCGACATTCGCTGGCGACCCAACAACGTGTACCGGCTCCCGCCCCTGCATCCGCCTCTCTCTCAAACATTCTCTCTCTCTAAAAGTATAACATCAAAGAAATAGATCCAACTCTTTAAACACATCTGAGACACCGGTGGAAGGTGAGTTGTACATTAGGCAACGACCGCTTTTACATCACTGTATCACTATTCATTCCATTTGGTTTATTAACATTATATACAGTTGCAACTAAATTCATTCAATAATTGTAGAAAAGAAAAAAAAGAACATCCTTTTACTTTTATTGCCATGAGGCTTGCTTGTGTTTTGACTCACGTTTGAATGTCTACATACAACAAAACATCAAATGATATATTTTCACCAAAAGTGATATACTTTTTCTTGATTGGGATTGATTCAAACAAATAATTATTTAATTAACTTTTATTTAACAAAGTTTTATTTAAAAAAAGATAAAAATTTATTATAACTAATTTGGTAATTTTTGATATTCAAAGATGGATAAATATCTAATTCTTGTTATAGCGGTTTCAATGCTTGAAGAACATTTATCATTCGAGAGTCTCTCAATGATTAATTAAAGTTATGTGATAGAAGTGTCGTCATGACAACATGAAATCAATGATCATAAGCGGGACAAAAATAACAACGCTTGCATGATTTGAATATTGAACCTGTTTTGAAACCGAAATGATACAGAGTTTAAAACCGGTCTGTATTGTAGGGTTAAATCGGTTTGTGAACCTAAACTTTGAAAACTGTCAAACCTCTGAACCGCTTACAACCGGGTTTTAAAGCTGTCAAATACAATCCTTTCACCCTCAAAAACCGGTTTCAACAAAAAACAGTTTGGACAAACCTGATGTGAGCTTTGACCCAACTAAACCGGTTTGAGCCCAAAAGCCGATTACGCACCTTTCTTCGATATGGATTTGAGAGTTGTAAAAGTGGTGTTTGGGCTGAGTCGTCCGCGTGAGAACTCTGGGGGGATATATGCACTTCACTAAAAGTATAAGGATTATTTGTGTAAAAGACCAATTATGTGTTATTGTGTTGAAACATTTTCACCAAAACAACCTGAAAAGTTATCTTTTTTGAACTTTAAATGGTCGGTAATTACCCTCTGAGTTTTCATTTTTCCCTTTTCCATCCTCGTTCTTTTACAGCTACTTTCACCGATTAATCGTATACATCATCAACATCATGCATTCCTGTATAATTACGATCTATTTTATCGTATTTTTCTATCTTCTCATATACTTAAATTTAATGATATTTATTATTGTATGATCATTTTTTAGTAAGCATCGATGGTGAATGAGAATGTGTCATACGACTTTGGTTTTGATATACAATATAACTAGCATATATGATATATATACTTGTGTATCACACCAGTTAAATAAATAATATATTAATGAGTGAATTATATATGTACCCTTACAAACTTTTAAAATATCATATATATCTCTATAAACTTTCAAATATAAACCTCCCCCCTCTCACGTGATTATGTTTAATTTTTCTTTTATTTTTTTCTGGCTTTTAGTTTTCCTTTTACTTAGCCTTTTTTTGTTTATTTGTGTAATGTTTTGTTGATTCACTTCTAGTTTTCTGATTTTCTTTTTCTAAATTCTTTTCTACTTTTATTTTTTGTTTAGGGTGTAAGATTAAGGAGCATGACATTTTATTTTTCTTTTTTTTATATGGTACAAATTTTAACACCCACATTATATTAATGTTAAAATAGTTGGGCCGTTGCGTAATGCGGAATAATAATACTATTAAAAACAAAAACAACAAAAGAAGGAATATATCCTCAAATTATTATTAACGACACCTATAGTAAACCCAAAATAAGGTTGTCATAATTGTCCATCTTCAATTGTTTCTTCTTGTTTTCACTGAGGGGTTGAAGATTAATGAGTGAAGATGATGATTTCAATTTAAATTGTCTAATATGTTTATCATTCGTGAAGCACATATTTTTGTAATTTAGGCATTATTTAAAGGTTAACAAGTAATGTTTTCGAGACAAAGTTAGAACTAAGAGGCGCACCGTTTTGCAAATTGCTTTTGATCATATAATTGAAATTGAAAATATCAAAAGGAACAAAAAGGATAAAAATTAAGTCAAGAAAGTGGAAATGTTTGAAAAACTATTGAGGTATTTTGTCCTCATTTGTTTTATATTATCGAATTGTTATTAATATTTATACCTAGGTTGAGTCATTACTAGAATAATTGAATTAAAACCTAAATCCTAAACGTTAAAAGGAAATGTAAAGTTTGATTATGGGTTCCTAATCGTGTTATTTTATGTGACAAGGTAGATTGATGAATGGTAATTAACTAGTAGTCATTGATTTTCTAGTATATAAAAACTAGTGTTCGCTACTGAGCTAGCAAGTCGTGGCTTCTTTATGCGAGCGAGGAGATGATATTGTTTCTCAATTTCAATGACAGGAAACATGTTTAATTAAGTCTTATACTCAATTAACGGTCATATAACACGTTATGATGTAAGAATAACCTAGATGACACTATTTGTTGATTGAAAAATATACAAAAACAATATTAAATTTAAAAAATATTTTGTGTTAATCTATAAATAGTAGTTTAAAACGATATTGTAGTTTAAGAGTCTTGTAGGTTTGATTAAACAAAGTTATATTAGTTAAAAGAATTGATGAAAAGTAATTCTTGATGACTAATGATATGAAGCAAACTATCAACAAAATTGCAAGTATTAACCTTTCCTTAAAAAATATGAAAATAATTTTCTGAAATATATATATACACACCATTAAACATCACATGAACTTTTACTGTCCTGTTTGTGCCTCCTTTTCTATTTTCATGTGTGCTAGATTCCGCTCAAAACTAATAATGTTTGACTACTTTTTATTTATTTATTTTCTATGAATTTATTTTGTTTGTACCTACTCTATCTTTATGTCTATTTTATTATTAAGAACAAAATTGTTCTTGAAAATATATGAAAAAAAGAGATACGTAAATAATTATGTGTTAACAACCGTCATACTCACTATCATGTAAATGTTTGGGTAAACAAAAAATTAAATTACCAAAATATTTAAAACTATTGAAAAACCTATAGTTTGTTATAAATTGTTCAATAACGGATTTTTATGGTTCCATATAACCATAAACCATATGTGAATACATGATATCAATCGAACCAAACCAAATTAATTGTATGTTGGAAAAAAGTTAGTTAGATTAAAAGATTTAGTTCTGATGATTTATACGTTAGTACTAATACCCGGAAAAAGTTTACGTGTGAAATGAACTCTATTGTAAATTGATTAAACGAAAATTTGACATAACTCGAAGGCCTATGTATTAAGCTTAAAAAATGGTTCAGGTGATTATGTAAATTTGACATAAATTGAAAGCTTAAGTATAAAAGTATAAAAAAGTTAAGTTTTTAAAAAAGAAAAAATATGTAGGTATCAATTTGAATAAAGAAAAAAACAAAAAGAGAGAAAGTATTATGGTTATTTTCAAAAAAATCCTTACATGTTTAATATAAAATTGTAAAAAAAATTAGGGTTTTTATTAGTTTGAAGAAAAAAATTTATTGTGGTAACATTGAGAAAACCTACACATTTACGTACTACTAATATTTTTTTTCTATTTGTTATATATAGTGATGCAGCAAATATTATCGATCCTCTTTTTGAACTATCTTAACCGTTAATGTATTTGGGTATTATTATTATTATTATTATTATTATTATTATTATTATTATTATTATTATTATTATCATTATTATTATTATTATTAGGGTTATTGGATATTAATAATCCCAAGTTTCATTAATTTGCCGGGATTAATCCCAACTCAGTAAATGTTTACAGATACTCTTAATTTTGAGTTTATTTTCCTCCAACGATCCTAAGCTAACTGAGAGTTAACCCCGTTAGTTTTTTGATGACGTGGACCATTTTTGTGGCCAAAACGCTAAACAAAATTTAAAATCTATCATCAGGACTGTCAATTTGAAACTTCCGCACCCAAAAACCCATCAATCTCCACGTCCTGATTAGAACTACCGAAATCATTGGAAGTAGATTTCAGGTGATGATGAAGGTTAAACAATGAAAAATAAACCTAACTGAGACTAGATAGTGCTGAAGTTGAAAAATGTCTCAAAGTTAGTCTCATTTCATCAAAAAAACTAATGATGATTAACTCTCAGTTAGTATTGGATCATCGAAGGAAAATAAGTTCAAAATTAGTAGTGTCTGTAAAAAATTCCTGAGTTGGAATTAATCACGGCCAATAAATAATATTTGGATTATTAAAATCCAATAACCCTTATTATTATTATTAGTATTAATAATAATAATAATAATAATGATAATAATAATAATAATAATAAAATAATAATAATAATAATAATAATAATAATAATAATATATATTATTATTATTATTATTATTATTATTATTAGTATTATTATTATTATTATTATTATTATTATTATTATTATTATTATTATTATTATTCTTATTATTATTATTATTATTATTATTATTATTATTATTATTATTATTATTATTATTATTATTATTATTATTATTATTATTATGATAAATATGTAAATATTAAGTGATCATATAGTTAAGTGCTTAAATAAAATAGTACTTAAATTAAATAGTATTAAGTTATAAAAATATAAATATAATTGTATATATTTTAATATTAATTTTAAATATTATAAAAAGGATAACACTTAAAAAAATATATATATTAAATAATGTATTAATTAAAAGAAATTTATTAAATACGAGTAAATTAAGAACTATTGTATACGAGTAAATTAAGAATTAATGCATTAATTAGAACACTTGTACCTAATACTTAAGAAGTTGTATTAGATGTTTTATTTTTTTTTTATAAAATTACACTTGTGTACCAAGGTTTTGATTTATATAGTAAGAAGAGATAAATTAAAAGAATTATTAATACTTTATTTGACCAAAATATAACTAAATATATTAACCGAAGCTAACTTGATTCAAGCCAACATCCAAAACCAACGGTTATTTGATTGTTAATCTAATTGTTAATTAACCAATCATCTTTTCAATGACTAAATTCACCAAATCGTTTATAACAAAATGAATCAGTCAATGAAAACTAAAACTAAAACCTCTATCATATGTTTGATTCAACACCTAACTAAATCGAAATTCGTTTAAATGAAACATCTATAAAAAAAAAAAACTAAACCGAATTATTTTTTTTAACGGCCAAAGAATAATTTTTAAGTTCTGTCACCAGATTAAACCCATTGGCGAAAGACCACCCCCGCCCGCGAACACATACAACACTAGTGACCCGCCTCGCTCACCATTCCAGGGGAGACTCACCACCCAAAAGGTCCACTGTAATAAAATCACTGTCCCACTTAAAACATACTCGAACTCATGATATACACTTTAAAAAATCATAAAATGTCTTTTTTCAAACCGGTCGATATATAACTCATTGAGAAAACTAAACCGGATTACTAATGCTCACACCTAGTAAATATTATAGAAAAATACTTTTATAAAATTGAAGCACATGAGTACATACGCTGCGGTACAACGTTACCAGAGCCACCGACTTAATAACCACGTGTCACTGACTCCTCACATGATTTTTTAAGTCCAATAACATCAATACATACGTTTTACACGCCTTAATTTTTGGTCAATAATTGCCCACACCTACGACTTGCAACTCATAATCACAAAACTCACAACTTTAAATTGAGTACTTTACTTTTGTAATCTGATTAGCTTTTTATCCATCGCGCGTTGTGATGATATGATATGCGGCGTGATAAGATGATAGACTACAATTCAACCGAATCGTTTTCGAATTAAATTTGTGTGAAAACGTAGAGTAATTCAGATTTATATCGTTGAATGAAATAATATTATATTTGACTCGACGTATTTTCAAAGAAAACTTGCGTTAACACGTAAACCATGTCAAAATATACACAAAAAAGCACATGCATAAACATTTTATTATAACCCGACTTAATTTTAAACAAAATTTTTATCAAAACTTAGATGATATTTCAAAGTGTATATAAAAATAAGCAGGAAAACATTTTATATTTGAACCGACTCAACACTAAAATGTAGATGACCTTGAATTTATACCAACACGTACATAAATATACAAACGTAAGATATTAGTTTTTTTAAGTAAAAATTGTAAAGGAGCAACCCCAGAATTTTAGAAATTTGAGAATGTTAAAATGAAATTTAACAAAGTTTAAAAATAGTGTTAAGAGTGAAAGTGTAAAAATTAAAGTTGATGAGAGGAGAAACGGCCTGTCTCTTTTAAGATAAAGTTATTTCAAAAACAGTATCTATTGTTAATTATCAGTTGAATTCCATAAAAGTGCATATTGATAGAATAATAAATAGACACATGAAAGGTGATGTGGGGTGTGGTCTAGTATGAATAAAAGGAGAGTGTTAATGGATTGTGCAGGACCGGTGAAGGGTGGTCACTTACAACACAACAACACAAAGAGGAGATTAACCAAACTTAATCAAACAATAAACTGGATTAACCACAAGTATGATACTAAGAACACAAGTAATAAGTAAGAGACAGAACAAGAGAACACAAAAAATTGGGTTTCAAGGATGCAGTATATTGCTTTCTCAAGTTCTATTACAAGTGTTACAAAGCATAAAGAAAGATACAAGAATATGAAATACTTATACTACAACCTACAGCCGGCTATACTTTGAAAGCCAGCTGGATACAATTGACTAAACACAAACAAAATCAATTGTAGAGTCAAAAGGCATATCTGCCTTTTGGCTTGTGACTATGACATGCCATAGCTCACATCCTAATATATATTACAAAAAGGATAAAAGTACATAAAGTAGAAAGCATGGACTCAAGACCTCAATGTACAGTTACCAAAAGTATGAACCTTTCACCAACTCATGTAAGTTGGTGACTTTACAGAGTTGCAGCGGAAATGTGGTCCAGCTTTATGGTAAAGTACATCAGATAAAGGCATATCTCTAAAAGTCTTCGAAAGAAATCTGTCTTCACTATTTGGCTTCGGAAGACTTTGTCTTTGAAGCTTCGGAAGACTTCACTTTTTGGCTTCGGAAGATATTGGTCTTGGCTTCGGAAGATTCTACACTTAGAATATTTCTAGTGCATGGTGTAAAACTTCCGAAGCATTTCTACTTCAGTTCTTTAGTGCATGTTTGCTGAGAGACTTTGGATGTTTTGGCTGCATCAGACTTATAGGAATCCTTACAAACTCCCCCTAGGCCGATGCTACCAAAACATTTAGAAGATCTTCAGATGTTTGTAGTTTTTAGCACAATGATGACCATACCCTTATTCATTAGATGGTCAGGATCATTCAGACTCTCATAATATCTTCTCATCTCAAAGAGATCATGCAGAGGTAAGTTGATTATGTCTTGCCATGTAAAGACATTCTCAACACCTTGATCTCTGATCACATGCCATCTCTCTGGATTAGTAGTAAAGGTCCAGGATAAGATGGGTGTCTCAGCTGCAAGAGGAGACACTTGAATTGGAGTTGATTGGGCTGCCTCTTCATGCACTTCCTCAGGTTAATCTGACTCAGCCTGAGGTGTAGAGGTAGATGATTCAGGCTTCTTCTTCTTAGACTATGGTTTAGAAGCCATCCTCTTCTTCCTCTTAAAAGACTTTAATTGAGAAGACTGGTCTACAACACCTTGTTGATCATCTTTGTCTTTCTCAATTGGGTGTTCCTCCCTCACAGGTTCAGAGGGAGAGGGAGTTTGACGCTGTTGTGGATCAGAAGATAAAGCTTGCTGAGGCTCAGCAGGAGGTCCGGGTTGTGTTGTTTCAGGTTGTTCAACCTTAACCTCCACTTCAGGTGGGATTTGACTTGGAGGAGAGTATAAGTCAATCAGCTCTCTACTCTTGATCTTCTGCTTGATTACCCTGATATGCTAATCCATTGTGGATAGAGACATAGGGCCAAGTCTCTTTCCGGAGAATCCATACAGCTTCAAGAAGCTCATCATCCTTTGTCTGTCAGCAGACTTTTTCATACTCTTTTGGATGATAGCTCTTGACTTTGCAGCCTCTTCCCTTATTTTTCTCTTTGTGGCTTTTTGTTCTTTGAGCACTTGAAGTTCAAGCTGTTTGAGATACTCAAACTCAATGTACTCAAAGGACAAGGGAAGAAGTGCAGATGCCTAGTAGAGACCTGTGGCACTCAGGTAGTTGATCATGTTTTGTCTGTCTGTTTCTTTGTCTACCTGAGGTTCTTGTGTAGATGCCATAGTCTCTTGCACAGGGCTTTCTTGAACTGGGGAGAGAGTAGGAGCATGCTTGTATAGTCTTTTCTGTCTCTTCTCCTCTTTGAATTGGAGAAGTAACCTTGCATCCTCTTTTTCTTTCATCTCTCTTGACACTTCCATGTCAGCCAGTTCATTTAGTTGCTCTAAAGGGAGAGATATAATCTCATCTATGTCATAGTTCCTGGTCTGCAGGTAAGTAATCCTGACTGCCGTTAACTCATCATCTTGAGTGTTTGGTCTGGGGGCAGCTCTGATTGTAGCTTGCATAAAACCTGAAGACCCATAGGAACTTTCTCCCCTTAGCTTCCTCTTTCTCTCTCTCTCCTCCTCCTCAATTTCCTCAGGAGTTAAAATCCTTTTCCCTTTGTCACCCACAGACCTTTGTGACTCAGGGTGGATAGAGGTTTGGCCTTCATTGCTTGGTGTAGCATCCATGCTCTGGCCAGAGAGAGGTTGTGAGACACCTTCACCAGCAGGTGTTTCACCGAGTGAATGAATTTTTGAAGCAGTTGTTGGTGTGACAGGGCTCTCAGGCTCTATCACTGGGCCTTCAGCCAAGGTTTTTGTCACACCCCAACCTTGACGGCGGAAACGTCGAGGTGTGAGGGTTAAGATTGTTCACAGCCACATAACGCTATATTTAAATTCAAATATATTAAACATAAGTCTTTAAATGTAATACAACCATAAGTCACCATAAAGAAATAAGTTCAACATAACACAAACATAACATAATGTTTTATTTAATTAACTAGGTCCAAGTCCTAGTTTTATTGCAAGCTTCAAATGTCCACCTTAAACTTGGGGATTTCCTGAAACATGATGAAAATAAAGAGTCAACTAAAAATAGTTGGTGAGTTTCCAAGTTTTCATACATAATAAGATTACAAGTAGCAATTCATGTCATGGATTATAAGCTAGTAAGGTTATAGAACACATATCGTTACAACCAAACCTCGACTTGATTACAAGTATATAAGATTGGCTAAGTGTATTTGGTTCCCTAGTGCACAAGCGTACGGCCCCTAGGAGTCGGCAATACCTCGACTTTAGCACCAAATAGGCTTGTCAGGCCCAAAGATCTAAGACGTCGCCAGGCTAGCAATAGTTAATGATTGTAAACAAACTATGTATCTCATATAAACACTTACAAAAACACAAATAACCATGACCAAAAATAAGTAGAATTGCATGTGCATCATAAGTCTCAAATGTTTAAACGTGTATATGATATAAGCATCATGTTTCACCCCAAATAAGTGTGAAATAATAAAAAGGGGACAAGGAAAACTCACATGTCAAACAAGTGTAAGAATGATGATAATTAAGAATAATAATAAGCGTCGTTCCAAGATGTATCGTCACAAGATACCTAAATATATATATGCTTACAAGGTTAAAGTTTTACAATAAGGTTAATGAATCAATCATGGACTAGGGATCATCTTGATGTTTGGGGTTTTGTTATTTATATTTGTCAACTATGAACTCAATTATATTTTCGTGGGAAAGATTTTATTTATTATTTTATAAAAATAACATTATAGTAATTTTGTAATATTTTTTTAAAATTTAGATAAATTTTATAATTAAATAAAATAAACACAATCTAAACGATAATTTAAAGACAAAATAATAGTTTGTGCAAATTAACTAGTGTTTAAAGTCTAAATTTTATAAAAATATACTAACTATTTTATTAACTTAAGAATATTAATTAAAAGTATAAGAGTATATTTATAAATAAATTACAGAAAAATAATTAAATGGTTTTTAATTAAATAAAGTTTGTAAAATGATTTTCTATAGTTTTTAACAATTTTTAGAATTTTTTATAGCCTTTTTTAAAGGCTAGAACCCTTTTTAAAAAAAATATGAGGGTGCCCGGGTTCGAACCCGGGACCTCATAGGTAGAAGTGTAGTGTCTTAACCAGTAGGCGCGGGCGCCTAAGCCTGCAAGATCTCTGGTTTCAAATCTTATATCATAACCTAAAACAAAATCCCCAAATCCATATGAACCCTAGTTCACATGAATCCAAAATTGAAGCTCGATTCGATGTTTATGCTCGAATCAACCATAGGGCTTTCGTTCCCCATGGAATTTCGAGTACATACATGTATTTAACTTACTTGATTACCCTCGAATTGAAGGTTTAGACTCGGTCTTGTCTCGGTTATCTCACGAAGAACAGAAGCCCAGAAATCGTTTATATGAACGAATGTTTTACGAATTAATGTTTACAGTGAGTTTAAAGGGGTCGAAGGAAGCATTAGCCCTCTATTATATAGTCTTGATTTGTTCGTTGAGATGTCGAACGAGCTACAAGTCCCGTTCGATTATTTCAGTTACAAAATCGTTTTTAATCAGTAGTTTAACTCCAATTAAACACTGTATTATGATTGGGATTGATTATACGAACGTTTCCAAACGTTTAATTTGATTAATCGACACATTGTTAACGTTGAACGGTTATGAACCGATTGTGATAGTTGATTTCGATTAAAACCCATTAATTTCGAGTATTATGGTTCAATGAAACGTGGGTTCGAGTTCGTGAAGCTTCCCCGAATCGTTTGGTACATTTAATGTGATAAAAGAACGATTATTTTGGTGTTTTGGGGGTCACCGGACTCCGGCCGGAGAGTGGCCGGAGTGGTGCCGGAAAATCGGGAGAAGAATGGGGTGGGGGTTTGGGTTTTTGGTTAATTACAGAAATGGTCCCTCGAGTTTGTTATTTAACATTTTATGTATAAACTTTAATAGTAAAGTTTCTAAATTGACATTAACCCCCCCAAAGTTTAATTACTTGAAGTTTTAAAACCTTAATAAGTTTAGTAACTATACAATTTCATTATTATTATTATTAATATTATTTTTATGATTATTAATACTATTGTTAATTATTATTAATAGCAATAATTATTATTATTATTATTATTAACATTAAAATTAACAATTGTTATTATTATAACAATATCGTTATCATTATTAATAATGTTTAAACAAATTAATTTATTAACATCTATCATAACTCAACACGCATTACAAGCCCTCAAAGTTTCATAAAAGACACAAATGATCCTTACAAGAACTTAACAAGGTTAACGCCTTATTTAACAAAAATCCAAGTTGTTACAGTCTCCCCAACTTAAAAGAATTTCGTCCCGAAATTAAAAGAAAAGGACTTATACAAATAAGAATGGGTATTTCTTCCTCATGTGCTCCTCACGTTCCCACGTAAATTCAGCGCCACGTTTATTCTCCCAACGAACCTTGACGATTGGGGTTGTGGTGGTTCTAGTCTTCTTCATTATGCGATCCATGATTTCAACAGGTTTCTCAACAAAATGTAATGACTCGTCAATCTGGATGTCTTCCAGCGGAACATACAGACTTTCGTCGGCCAAACACTTTCTCAAATTTGAGACATGGAACACAGGATGAACTCCACTAAGGTCGGAAGGTAGTTCCAGTTTATAAGCCACTTTCCCAACCCTTTTCAGGATTTTGAAAGGCCCTACAAATCTTGGAGCCAGTTTACCCTTCTTTCCAAAGCGAACCACACCTTTCCACGGTGAAACCTTAAGAAGAACCATCTCTCCAACTTGGAATTCCAATGGCTTACGTCGCTTATCAGCATAGCTCTTTTGTCGACTTCTCGCCACTTCAAGGTTCTTGCGAATGATAGAAACTTTATCGGTCGTCTCTTGTATAAGTTCAGGACCAGTAATGAAGTTTTCACCAATGTCGGTCCAACAGATCGGTGAACGACATTTTCGACCATAAAGTGCCTCGAACGGCGCCATCTTGATACTCGAGTGGTAACTATTGTTATACGAAAATTCCGCGAGCGGTAGATGCGTATCCCAATCACCACCAAAGTCAAGAACGCAAAGGCGTAGCAAATCCTCCAAGGTTTGGATCGTTCGCTCAGTTTGACCATCAGTTTGAGGATGGTAAGCCGTGCTTAGATCTAGTTGTGTACCCAAGAGTTCTTGCATAGACGACCAAAAATGTGAAGTGAAGCGAGCATCTCGGTCGGATATGATGTGCAGAGGTACCCCATGACGACTTACAATCTCATCAACGTAGATACGAGCTAACTTTGATGTCTTGTAAGTGTCACGTATGGGTATAAAATGTGCCGACTTAGTCAATCGGTCTACAATTACCCATATGCTATCATGACCTCGGGAGGTTCGGGGTAGTTTTGTTATGAAATCCATGGATATGTGTTCCCACTTCCACATAGGAATCTCGGGTTGTTCAAGTAATCCACTTGGACGTTGATGTTCGGCTTTAACCTTCGTACACGTAAGACACTTGGCTACATAAGTCGCTATGTCTTTCTTCATCCCAGGCCACCAATATTGACCACGCAGGTCCATATACATCTTATCGGAGCCAGGATGAATAGAGTAACGACTTTGATGAGCTTCGTTCATGATGAAGGTACGGAGGTTATCGTGATTTGGGATCCAAATTCGATTGGCGAAGTACATCAACCCATTGGGTTTCGTTTCCAATCGGGTTAGAAGATTATGCTCCAACTCATCCTTCATTCTTCCTTCTCGTTGTACCATTTGTTGAGCCTCCAGGATACTAGACTCGATGTCACTATCTATCCTCAGGTTTTGTAGCAATACGGTGGTCTCGTTGACATCAAGTCGGATCTCAGTATCAAACTCACCCAAAGTATCAAACCATTGTCGTCGATCGCGAATTTCTTGGAATGAGATCATCTTGTTGTGAATCTTTCGGCTTAGAGCGTCGGCTACAACGTTTGCTTTACCAGGATGGTAACGAATGTCACAATCATAATCACTAATCAACTCCACCCAACGACGTTGTCTCATATTGAGATCTTTTTGATTGAAAACGTGTTGAAGGCTTTTGTGATCGGTGTAGACTATACATTGCGTACCATACAAGTAGTGTCTCCAAATCTTCAAAGCAAAGACAACAGCACCAAGCTCAAGATCGTGTGTTGTGTAATTCACCTCGTGAACCTTCAATTGTCTCGATGCATAAGCTATGACCTTCCCTCGTTGCATAAGAACACAACCAAGGCCTTGTTTAGATGCATCACAATACACGGTGAAATCGTCGTTTCCATCGGGTAGGGTCAAGATAGGAGCATTGCACAACTTGTGCTTTAACGCTTCAAAAGCTTCTTCTTGCTCGGGACCCCACTCGAATAGTTTATTCTTTTGTGTCAAAGTAGTGAGCGGTTTTGCGATCCTCGAGAAGTTGGCAATGAATCGCCGATAATAACCAGCAAGACCAAGAAAAGAACGAACTTCGGTAGGAGTTGTAGGAACACACCAATTCTTCACAGCTTCTACCTTTGCAGGATCAACGTGAATTCCTTGGCTATTCACCACGTGTCCTAGAAATTGAACTTCCTCGAGCCAGAAATCACACTTCGAGAACTTCGCGTACAATTGCTCTTTCTTCAACAACTCCAGAACCAATCTCAAATGCAGTTCGTGATCGGTATTGGACTTGGAATAGATAAGTATGTCGTCAATGAAGACGATCACAAACTTGTCTAGATAAGGCTTGCATACTCGGTTCATGAGATCCATGAAGACAGCAGGAGCATTGGTTAAACCGAAAGGCATCACCATAAACTCGTAGTGCCCATAACGAGTACGAAAAGCGGTCTTTGGGATATCATCTTCATGGACTCGTAATTGATGATAGCCAGAACGTAAGTCGATCTTCGAGAAAATAGCAGCTCCTTGAAGTTGATCAAACAAATCATCGATACGAGGAAGAGGATAACGGTTCTTGATGGTAAGCTTGTTAAGCTCACGATAATCGATGCACATACGAAACGTTCCATCTTTCTTCTTCACGAATAGAACAGGTGCACCCCAAGGCGAAGAACTTGGACGGATGAAGCCCTTCTCGGATAACTCTTGAAGTTGACTAGAGAGTTCTTGCATTTCCGATGGTGCAAGTCGATATGGTGACTTAGCCACGGGGTTTGCTCCCGGTATCAAGTCAATTTTAAACTCGACTTCACGCACGGGAGGTAAACCACTAAGGTCATCGGGAAATACTTCAGGAAAGTCTCGTACGATAGGGACATCCTTAAGTTCTTTCCCTTTGACTTTCGTGTTGACCACGTAAGCCAAGAAGGCCATATACTTCTTGCTTAAGCACTTTCGGGCTTGAGTGCAAGACATGAGTTTAAGCCCTTTGGAAGATTTTTCACCGAACACTTTCAAAGTATCTCCAGAGGGTAACGGTATACGAATGCACTTCTCGAAACAAATGATCTCGGCATGGTGTTTGGCTAACCAATCCATACCAATGATGACGTCGAAGCTTCCAAGTTTCATAGGGATAAGATCAATAAGAAAATCATGCGAGTCAAGACTTAAGATGCAATCACGAATAACGACATCGACGGTGATCGGTTCTCCATCGGCAACTTCAACGGTAAGAGGTCTTCCTAGTTTCGTATGTGGCTTAGCAAGTATGGGTTCAAACTCTAACGAAACAAAACTCTTATCGGCTCCAGAATCAAATAGGACATAGGCATAAGTTTTATTAATAAGGAACATACCTGTTCAATTTTAAAGGTATTTAACGACATAGGTAACACACGAAAAGAAATAGGTCACAAAAGTTAAAGGTAAGTGAACATACCATTCACCACATCGTTGTTTGCTTGTGCTTGATTCGCGTTGATGTTGAAAGCACGACCACGGGCTTGTGGAACATTACCCACAAGACGGGGGCATTGTGGGCGGAAATGACCAGGTTCCCCACAGTTGTAGCAAACACGATTTGTGACCACGGCGGCGTTGTTGTTAGGTGCACGGTGACAAGTCGCCACCAAGTGACCATATTTACCGCATAAGGTACAGATACGGCATGGTTGATTTCCCGGGTGGTGGTACCTACAAATGTTGCACATAGGCTGAGGACCAGCATAAGCCCTAGCCCCAGGCACTTGTGCCACAGGTGCAGCCGCAGGTACAAGTTGTCTTTGAGGTTGTTTAGGTGCAGCCACAGCATAGTTGCGCGCCGGTGTGAACTTGCGCTTCTTGTTGTTGTTGTTGTTGTTGTAAGACGGTTCAGCTTTGGTTTCTTTAACAGCCTCGGTAGCCGTCTTCTCTACTTTCTTTGCACCCTTCACAGACATGGTGCCCGCTCGTATATGATTCTCGGTGAGTTGAGCGGTGATAGTAATGGCTTCTTCCAAAGTTGTGGGTCGGCTACCCACCACAGCATCTTGAATTTGGGGTGGTACACCCTTAATGAACTTCTCGATGTTGCGGGGGACAGTGTCGACCATGTGAGGCAGCAATAAACTCAACTCATGATGCCTAGTTGAGTAGGCCAAATGATCACCATCATTTTGCTTCAAGTTCCAGAATTCCTCCTCCAACTTTTGCAACTCACTTCGTGGGCAGAACTTCGCGATAGCGATGTTCTTGAACTCCTCCCAAGTAAGTGCTTGCACAGCTTCGGGTCCACGGTTTCTCTTCTCGCTATTCCACCAGGTAAGTGCCCTTTGTTGGAGCACACTAGTAGCATAACGAACCTTGAGTGCCTCGGGACACTCACAGTTGATGAAGGTATTCTCCATGCTTTCGAACCACTCAAGAAGACCAGTGGCTCCTTCCTTGCCACTAAAACTAGTGGGCTTGCAAGAACTAAAGTGTTTGAAGGTGCAGGTTCGATTGTTCCCGTTTTGATTGTTCCCATTTTGGTTGTTGCTGTTCTCTCCATGACCATTACCATTGTTGCTACCATTGGTCAGTAAGGTGCTATTAAGTTCAGCAACCATGGTCGGGATGACAGCAGCCATTTGACGAGCAATCATGGCGGCTAGTTTACGATCGGAACTTCCACGCTTTCCATGATGCGAGACATGCTGGAATATACAAAATGAGTTAGATTCGAGAATTGGAATAACAAGGGTCATAGTTCAACAAGGATAAGGCAATAATTGTAAGGCACATGGAATGGTTCCATTTGGTAACACATTACCATTTGGAAACGTTGACACGTCAAGGTAAGTTGACCCACTTGCCTTAGAAATTTGTGTATGTTGACCATAGTTTATCACTCATCCCAGAAATCCCCAGGTAAGCATAACTAGTCCCGTAGGATTTATGCGATATGCTTGCCTTAGCCCGAGGGCCTTTTGCCAGGAAATCCAGAATACAGGTGTCCATGTGTCACACGAATATCTTAGGTTCATGAAATCAAAACCTTGATGAGATTTTACATAGATTAGACATAAGTCTAAGGATTCAAGTCATAGGCATAAGTATACAATTCCACGTGTCGACGAGAATAAGATTAAGAAGTTTCATTTTTCGGGGAGAGTCAAAGTGTCAAAAGGTAAGTTTAGGGAGACGAGTAACTAAGTTTAAACAATTACAAGGCAAACCTATGCTAAGGCATCAAGTTGCACATAAGTAAAGTATAGCATTATGTAGCATGTAACAATATATATATTACCAAGAATATAAATATTATTCTAAGAGGTTCATGCATAAGCTATAGTCTAGGTCACCATTTCTAATAACCTAAATCCCTATAGTTATGGGCTCTGATACCAATCTGTCACACCCCAACCTTGACGGCGGAAACGTCGAGGTGTGAGGGTTAAGATTGTTCACAGCCACATAACGCTATATTTAAATTCAAATATATTAAACATAAGTCTTTAAATGTAATACAACCATAAGTCACCATAAAGAAATAAGTTCAACATAACACAAACATAACATAATGTTTTATTTAATTAACTAGGTCCAAGTCCTAGTTTTATTGCAAGCTTCAAATGTCCACCTTAAACTTGGGGATTTCCTGAAACATGATGAAAATAAAGAGTCAACTAAAAATAGTTGGTGAGTTTCCAAGTTTTCATACATAATAAGATTACAAGTAGCAATTCATGTCATGGATTATAAGCTAGTAAGGTTATAGAACACATATCGTTACAACCAAACCTCGACTTGATTACAAGTATATAAGATTGGCTAAGTGTATTTGGTTCCCTAGTGCACAAGCGTACGGCCCCTAGGAGTCGGCAATACCTCGACTTTAGCACCAAATAGGCTTGTCAGGCCCAAAGATCTAAGACGTCGCCAGGCTAGCAATAGTTAATGATTGTAAACAAACTATGTATCTCATATAAACACTTACAAAACACAAATAACCATGACCAAAAATAAGTAGAATTGCATGTGCATCATAAGTCTCAAATGTTTAAACGTGTATATGATATAAGCATCATGTTTCACCCCAAATAAGTGTGAAATAATAAAAAGGGGACAAGGAAAACTCACATGTCAAACAAGTGTAAGAATGATGATAATTAAGAATAATAATAAGCGTCGTTCCAAGATGTATCGTCACAAGATACCTAAATATATATATGCTTACAAGGTTAAAGTTTTACAATAAGGTTAATGAATCAATCATGGACTAGGGATCATCTTGATGTTTGGGGTTTTGTTATTTATATTTGTCAACTATGAACTCAATTATATTTTCGTGGGAAAGATTTTATTTATTATTTTATAAAAATAACATTATAGTAATTTTGTAATATTTTTTTAAAATTTAGATAAATTTTATAATTAAATAAAATAAACACAATCTAAACGATAATTTAAAGACAAAATAATAGTTTGTGCAAATTAACTAGTGTTTAAAGTCTAAATTTTATAAAAATATACTAACTATTTTATTAACTTAAGAATATTAATTAAAAGTATAAGAGTATATTTATAAATAAATTACAGAAAAATAATTAAATGGTTTTTAATTAAATAAAGTTTGTAAAATGATTTTCTATAGTTTTTAACAATTTTTAGAATTTTTTATAGCCTTTTTTAAAGGCTAGAACCCTTTTTAAAAAAAATATGAGGGTGCCCGGGTTCGAACCCGGGACCTCATAGGTAGAAGTGTAGTGTCTTAACCAGTAGGCGCGGGCGCCTAAGCCTGCAAGATCTCTGGTTTCAAATCTTATATCATAACCTAAAACAAAATCCCCAAATCCATATGAACCCTAGTTCACATGAATCCAAAATTGAAGCTCGATTCGATGTTTATGCTCGAATCAACCATAGGGCTTTCGTTCCCCATGGAATTTCGAGTACATACATGTATTTAACTTACTTGATTACCCTCGAATTGAAGGTTTAGACTCGGTCTTGTCTCGGTTATCTCACGAAGAACAGAAGCCCAGAAATCGTTTATATGAACGAATGTTTTACGAATTAATGTTTACAGTGAGTTTAAAGGGGTCGAAGGAAGCATTAGCCCTCTATTATATAGTCTTGATTTGTTCGTTGAGATGTCGAACGAGCTACAAGTCCCGTTCGATTATTTCAGTTACAAAATCGTTTTTAATCAGTAGTTTAACTCCAATTAAACACTGTATTATGATTGGGATTGATTATACGAACGTTTCCAAACGTTTAATTTGATTAATCGACACATTGTTAACGTTGAACGGTTATGAACCGATTGTGATAGTTGATTTCGATTAAAACCCATTAATTTCGAGTATTATGGTTCAATGAAACGTGGGTTCGAGTTCGTGAAGCTTCCCCGAATCGTTTGGTACATTTAATGTGATAAAAGAACGATTATTTTGGTGTTTTGGGGGTCACCGGACTCCGGCCGGAGAGTGGCCGGAGTGGTGCCGGAAAATCGGGAGAAGAATGGGGTGGGGGTTTGGGTTTTTGGTTAATTACAGAAATGGTCCCTCGAGTTTGTTATTTAACATTTTATGTATAAACTTTAATAGTAAAGTTTCTAAATTGACATTAACCCCCCCAAAGTTTAATTACTTGAAGTTTTAAAACCTTAATAAGTTTAGTAACTATACAATTTCATTATTATTATTATTAATATTATTTTTATGATTATTAATACTATTGTTAATTATTATTAATAGCAATAATTATTATTATTATTATTATTAACATTAAAATTAACAATTGTTATTATTATAACAATATCGTTATCATTATTAATAATGTTTAAACAAATTAATTTATTAACATCTATCATAACTCAACACGCATTACAAGCCCTCAAAGTTTCATAAAAGACACAAATGATCCTTACAAGAACTTAACAAGGTTAACGCCTTATTTAACAAAAATCCAAGTTGTTACAGTTTTCCCTTTGAAGCTAATCTCAGGGTCTACCTCAGCATCCAGTTGACCAATGACATTGCCTGATTGTCTTTGTCTCCTTCTTAGGCTGAACTCTTCAGTAATTCTGTCTTGAATTCTCAGTGCTAACCTGTCAGCTTGTCTTGATTTGCTTCGATTGACAAGTGGCATGTTGACCAGATCAAGACCTTCATAGTAGTTCAAGGTTTGAAAATCAAATACTTCTTGTTGCCCTTGAACTCTGTGAAGAATAAGGGCTCTTCTATCAGCATCATATCTCCACCCAATGATGTAGTTTGAAGTTCCTTGAGGTGGAGATGACATAGCCCTTGGAATACCTTCCTTAAAGAAACTCCTGATAATAGAGTCTATAGAGTCCACATTAATGTGAACTTGAGGAAGTTGCTGAGTATGCACAATTGCAAGTGAGGATGGTGAGTCCTCAATGTCCATACTCTCTAAAGAACCCCAAGTTCTGTGTCTGTAATGACTTTCTCCTCCTTTTTGGTAGCATCACCCTCTTGCATAGGTGAGCTAGAGGTTAGGACAACCACATTCACAGGTTCTTGTGTTCCTGGTTGAATTCTTCTTAAAGGTCTCCCAGCTAGTTTTTCTTGAGATAAGATATCTCAAGTTGCTGATCATTGACCCTATTGTGAAGGGTAGTCACCTGAGATTCAAGGTGACTAACCTTAGAGACTAAATAGGATCATGTTTTTGACAGTTTTTGCACCTTTAGTCTCAGATTCCCCTCTTCTTCATCAGAAGAATCATTGGGGGTTGAGATGATTGGACCAAAGTCCTTTCTCTTACCACCAACTTCAGGTTCTTGGCTGCTGGATTTCCTCTGCTCATTGACATTCTCAGTTGAGATGTCAATGGGCTGAGTTGTCGTGGTTGAGCTCTTAATAATGTAATCACTTACAAAGGTGAGAGCCTCTTCCATATGGATATCTTGAATAACTTCAGAAGTATCCACCTTAGTTGTGGGTGACTGATGTGGGCTAGACTGAGGAGATTCAAGAGTACTCATCTCTCTTTGAGTAGGGGAAGAGAAGAGAGACTCATGGTACTCACTGAAACCTAAGTCTTCATCAGTATAGAATGAAAGGTTAGGAATGGGTTGATTTAGATCTAAAGGCTGGGGATGGTAACTATCCCCTGAAGGTTGTTCACTTGAGTGTTGAGACTCAGAGTGAAGGCTTAAGGCAGTGGGGCTTGTGAGCTCATCAAGGTGAGCATGAGGAACCTCAGCCCTGATTGTTGAAGAGATGGGAGTGGTTTGCTCCTCAGGGGAAGTGGGAGCTCTAGTGTCCACTTCCTCCTGTATTGGTGAGTATATGGGGACCTGCACAGACTCAATAGCTTGAGCAGGGGTTCGTTTGGATTTTCTTTGGTAGGTGAGGGTTACTTGTGGCCTTTTTGGTGGTAGAGAGGTAAAAGGTGTGGGTTCAACACTAGCTTGTGTTGCTAGGTTGTCACCTTGAGCAATGAGCTCTAACATTTTGGGGACAAGGGTTGTTTCTACCCTTGAGAAGCCTACAGTTGGCTTCTTCATGATTTTAAAGATGCCGGGCTTCATTTGTCCCAATTTAAGAATATTATTTGTTTCCCTCAATTGTGAGCCCAGTTCACAGTTGAAAATATATTGAACATATCTAGGAAACATATAATACTCTAAGGAGTCCAAGTTAGCAAACATATAATTTATAATAATCAATTTCATTGAGCCTTATTTTCTTTTGGGACTTCTTTGTATTATTTTGGGCTACACTTGACTTATGAGTATAGGCATATGAGCGATTGTCTTTTAAGCCCAAATACATAGTTATTAACTTATTATTGAAAGTAACCATTAATAACTCTCATCACAAATTAACATATTTTTCACTTAACCTAATTCTAAAACTTGTATAAAACGTAGGTATTCGTAAATTCAATGATAAGAGTCGGCTATTAGCACACTCCACTCATATGTAAAGGCTATATAATTATTTTCTATTAGCGAGAATTTTTTATAGACTTTTTTTGTTGACCGGAAAACAATACCTTATTGATTTTTGATCGTTGATATACAATTTATGTAGAGCAGTATATTAAGTCTCGATTGTGTCGGGTTAACTAGTGAGGGAGAAGATTTCGGTTTGACGTGTTGAATAGTGAACTCGAACATAACCCACAGATTTATTCATAATAAATACATCAAAATTAAGCTTACACATTTAAAGTTGTGTCTGTTTTAAGTCAACATGTTTATTATTCATTTCAAAGACTATCAGCAATCAACTCTCTGGTCAAAGCCTCGTGTCATTTCTTTTTCATTCAAACAACTCGAGAGCTCTGGTTCCTATGCTTGTCATTGATCAAAGTAACACATTTAGCTTTGAAGATCCAAGGTTAGATCCTTAGAAGTCATATCACTAAATTTCCTTCATGGCATTCCTACAAATATGGAACCATTGCAGTTCATGAGCTTGCATCAACCCCACCACCATTCGGTCACCGGTGGTAATAGTCAACTATTAATACTGACATCCGGTCAAAGTCAAGGTCAAAGTCAAAGTCAACATGTTTTTCCTAATGTTTTAAGAGGTGGGATTGTATCAAGTTACAACATTTTAAACGATTCAAACCAGATCAGACCCAACTCGGGCTCTCAAAACATGACCTTTAACGATTGGTTGTCTTCTTCTTCTCACGAGAATACAGAACCCACCTCATCTCTTGCAGTAGACGTCGAAAGTGGGACCCACCGTAATGGCATCAGGAACAACCAAGATGACCTACTAATTGCATTTCTTCATTAGGTACATGTTCTTTAATGTTATATCTCTGGTGATAAATCTATGTCCAGTGACTTAAAGAAAATCTTGAAATTCTGCGATGCAGCCACGAGAAGGCTCTGGACAGCAGGAAAATTTATTTCGATTTGACGGGTATGCTTTGAATTATCTTCCAAGAGCAACTTAGCACTCTGGGTTCGCTTCTTTAACGCCTTTGTTTCGCATTGTCTTTAGATCTCTTTAACTGGTGATCTTTTGTGGTGTTTTAACATTGTTCTTTTGGTAGAAAGCACTGTATGCAAAGGCATATGCACATGAATTTTTTACTGTTCTTACAGTGAACAAGTTGTTGGTAAAACATCCAAAAAATTTGATTTTGTTGATGGTGTGTAGATATGTTGTTTTTCTTAAGTTTGTTATGTTTTTGTCTTAGGAAAAATGTTTTTAATCAGTTTGTTAAACCATTTGAGGCTGGGTCGAATGTTGGTTTTGAAGTTTGTTCGTTTCTTTTTTGATCAAACAAGTAGTCGATCCTTGGAAAACCAAAGGATGAAAGGAGTTCTAGTGACGTGATTATATGGTTTGGATCAAACTGTCGCTGTCTTCGTGGGAGCGGTTCTCATAGGATCTCAACTAATGTGTTGAAATCGAAAACCGAAAAACTGAGCTTAATTGAACTTAAAATGGTTAAAATCAAATAGAAACCCTATTTGAATTGTCTTTGGTTTTTGCTTCAAACTTAAAGAACAAAATTTTAATAAGATGGTTGTTTCGTAGGTTCAGGTTTCGGTTTCCTTGGTTTTGTAATGGGCTAAATGTTGTAATGGTTCGTACATAATGGTTCGTAGGCTCAGATTACTATCATATGGTGAGATGCGAAGCGGTGATCGTAAATATATCAATGAGAAGTTATTATGTTGATCTAAACATGTTTAAAAACATCAATAATTAGAAGAACATCTTGACTAACTGTAACATCCGCCATTTTCAAGTTATAAACCCGAACCCGAACTAAAATTGAACTTTCTTACGATATGAATTTCTTTATTTAACTTATTTTATTTATATTAATAAATTATATAGATTAGACGTGTAGTTTAAATTGATTTATTCAATTTATCATTTAAACAACTTATAATAACTTGTTGATTTATAAATAATTTTTTTTCATATAATTATAAAGTTTATTAATCATGCTACAACAAATAACTAAATGGAAAAGACTTATTAAAACTTATAAAGTTATAAAATGAATTTTATTAAATTTATAAAGTTTTATAAGTAATTATGAATTTTAGATATTGAAAATAAGTAATCAAATTATAAAGTTTACAAGTTTTATAAAAGTTATAAAGATTAACAAATAAATAATTTGATTGATTATTCAAATTGGTTTTGTAAAGTCTATAAATATTTTATAAAAAAGTTGTTAAAATTAGAGTCTTCAAGAATTTAAATTTTAAATTATAATTATTCTTTTATTTATTTAAATTATTTAATTTTATATTTATTTCAAATTTCAATCATAACCCCCTTTTAAAAGACTTATAAATCACCATTAACACCATTTCATAACCTCCTCCTAACCTCAAGTATAAAAGCAAGGCTTAGGCCTCACTTTTCATTTGCTCATTCTCTAAAAACCTCACTCTCATATCTTTCTTTCATCCATTGGTTATGATGAATTTAAAGAATTTTATTTTACAAGAAATTTCAAAAATTCTTAATACTAAGGTAATCCTTTATTGTTTTTATATTATACATTTTAATCATCCTAACATCCAATTGTTCTCATGACTTTATGTTCTTACTATTATTCTTTATTCTACCAATTCTTTTTTTTATTTTAATAATTATCATTTGATCACTAACATTCCTAAACAAAGCTAACAACACACTAACATAAACAAAGAATCCCGTTTGCATATGGACGGCTATGCCGCCGCATTCAGTCATTTCGCAAGATTATTGTTCTAAATGATGGCTATGCCAAAGTCTTAGAATATTTTTATAACTCAAATGAAGACTAATATACCATATATTAACATAATAAATTGTTCTAACCCGTTTCATGTATTAACAATTTTAAAAGTGCACATAAGTGCCTTACTACAATTCTGGCAGAATATAGTCTTACTTCAAACGACCATAACTTGATCATAACAAACTAAATTTGGGTAAACTCAGACTCCAATGTTAAGCTCATTGATTTACCTTTTCAACGATAGTTTATACGTCTTCAAACTCAATCGGACGACTCAACAATAGCCTTCACAAGATAAGTGCGCATTTCAGCACCTTCTGTCTTGTGATGCTTGTTTGATCTATTTAAAGATCTTTTCATAAAATGTTTCTGAATGAAAGTTGTCCGGGAGACTTTGAACTAGTCAAGTATAAATTTTTATAATTTTATGAAACCGTTTGCTATTTTTAAAACCTGTTCAAACACATACCAAATATTCTGTCCAGAATCTAAAATTGATGCAATAATCCTTTTCAATCTACCTTTCGCTTTTTAGCATTCTCTAAACGTCCTAACTTCTTATAATGAATTCCAACCTCAAGTTATTGTTTTTTTATCATTTAGGATATCACCTTTGACTCTTGACATCCAAGCTTTCTTATGTACTCTACAACCATCACTATACTTGTGAGTTTTCCATGTGAGTTCTCCATACCCCTTTTTACTTTATTTCACACCTTTGGGGTGAAACATGTTAACTTATAAACTTACACTTGTAAACATCTTGATACTTGTAAATGCACATGCAATTCATCTTTACCTTTTTGTCATGGTTATTTGTGTTATTGTAAGTCTTATATGAGATACATATTTTGTTTACAATCATTAACTATTGCTAGCCTGGCGACGTCTTAGATCTTTGGGCCTGACAAGCCTATTTGGTGCTAAAGTCGATGTATTGCCGACTCCTGATGACGTATGCTTGTTCATCATGGGAACCAAGTACACTTAGCCAATCTTATATACTTGTAATCAAGTCGAGGTTTGGTTGTAACTGTATGTGTTCTATAAGCTTGCTAACTTGTAACCATGGACATGAATTGCTACTTGTAACCCTTTTATATATATACATATATGCGTGTGTTTAAACCATGGGAACTCGCCAACTTTATAGTTGACCCTTTATTTTTAACATGTTTCAGGTTTCCTACTTGAAGATCTTCATGTGCTCATATAGGACTTGGACCTAGACTAATTGAAAGACTTATGTTATTGGTTGTATCTTGATTGTTATGCTATTATTTTATTTGTCTTGTAATGTTTAATGAATAATGACATTTAATATTATTTCAACTTAATTAGTTCCATGTGCTATGAGCAATCGTCTCCCATTCGTCCGCCCCGATGATTCCGTCGTCGGTCGGGGTGTGACACTAACGATTGATGCGGACATGAGAGAAATTTGTTAACATACATTCGAACCATATTATCATATATATGGACCCCTTTATAAAACAACGTACATTTATGTTTTAAGGTAATCTTTTTCATCCAAAAGATTAGCTAATAGTCGCATTAATCCTTTACGGTTTAACGAAATAATAGTGCCTTTATGTTCCAAATCAATAGATCCGAAGAACAAACCACAAGTGTTCTATGAAAAGTGACAAAATTTCGTTTTTCTCGAATATAAATACATCACAACTATTTGAAGTAAGGAATGTTAAAACTAAATTTGACATGATAAATCATTCAAGAGTGTAGAACAAGAAAGCTCTAATAATATCTAGTCACATTGTGATTAATAAATTCTTAATCGTGTTAGATAAGTAAGATATTTAATCTTAGGAGACGGCCAGACACGTTATATTAACTTACGATGTTAGCAACATGTTTTGGACAAGATAATCAAGGCTATAACGATTAGATAATGTACACATACACAAGATGATAAATAGTACCAAAGTCATACGCTAATAGGTCGTGAACATAAGTAAAAGGTGACTATCATTAGATTATATGTAGTCGTTTAGAAGGATTTATGAGATATGCCAGAATTAGGACATTATATTATGTAATGTAAGTAAAACGTGACATTAGAAGATAGTTATTAGTGATATTAATAAACGTGATTCAATACTTGTTTAGAAAGAAAAATTGTATATGTGGTATCTTTGAACTCTTATATCGTTAGGCATAGACCCTTGTTCTTCCATTCTATTTTAAGGCGACTAGTGTTTTACTCCGACACGCATTGCACATCTTATGAATTGGGTAAATCGAGGCTCAAACTTATGTTTCCATCATCATAGGTACAACATGACAGTTTTAGCCGGAGCACAACCTGACAGTTTTAGCCGGAGCACAACCTGACAGTTTTAGCCGGAGCCAAAGTAATTGTCAACGCGACACAGAACCAATGACCAGTTGTAACTGCCCACATGAAATGGTTGGCAAGTCAAGATAACCAACAACAGTTATATCATCATAGCTACAAAACAACCAAAACAAATGATCTTAGATGAACATATGTCCATTATCATTGACATCAGAACCATCTATTCAAATTGGATATTGTTTTTACTAATAACATCATCATCAACATCAGCCAAGCCAATGCAATGGACACAAGTTTTATGCATGATGTCAGGAACATTTTTGTGGTCGCCACATATGTTCTAACGACGGCAACGACAGTAGTCTCACAACAAGAGTAGAAGAGAAGCTGACATACGAAAACAAAACTAAGACAATGCAGACTATCGGTGACATTCGCCAGCGACCCAACAACGCGTACCAGCTCCCGCCCCTGCCTCAGCGTCTCTCTCAAACTCTCTCTCTCTCTCTCTTTCTCTCTAAAAGTATAAATTGCATCAAAGAAATAGATCCAACTCTTTAAACACATTTGAGGCACTGGTGAAAGGTGAGCTGTACATCAGGCAATATCCACTTCTACATCACTGTATCACTATTCATTCCATTTGGTTTATTAACATTATAAAGAATTGGAATATTCAACAATTGTAAAAAAGAAAAAAAGACCATCCTTTTACTTTTATTGCCATGAGGCTTGCTTGTGTTTTGACTCACGTTTGAATGTCTACATACAACAAAACATCAAATGATATATTTTCACCAAAAGTGATCTACTTTTTCCTTGATTGGGATTCATTATATAATTATTTAATTAACTTTTATTTAACAAAGTTTTATTTAAAAAAGATAAAATTTATTATAATTAATTTGGTAATTTTTTGATATTCAAAGATGGATAAAAATCTAATTCTTGTTATAGCGGTTTCAATGCTTGAAGAACATGTTATAGCGGTCAAAGTCAAGGTCCAGGTCAAAGTCAAAGTCAACATGTTTTTCCTAATGTTTTAAGAGGTGGGATTGAATCAAGTTACAACATTTTAAACGATTCAAACCAGATCAGACCCAACTCGGGCTCTCAAAACATGACCTTTAACGATTGGTTGTCTTCTTCTTCTCACGAGAATACAGAACCCACCCCATCTCTTGCAGGAGACGTCGAAAGTGGACCCACCGTAATGGCATCAGGAACAACCAAGATGACCTACTAACTACATTTCTTCATTAGGTACATGTTCTTTAATGTTATATCTCTGGTGATAAATCTATGTCCAGTGACTTAAAGAAAATCTTGAAATTCTGCGATGCAGCCACGAGAAGGCTCTGGACAGCAGGAAAATTTATTTCGATTTGACGGGTATGCTTTGAATTATCTTCCAAGAGCAACTTAGCACTCTGGGTTCGCTTCTTTAACGCCTTTGTTTCGCATTGTCTTTAAATCTCTTTAACTGGTGATCTTTTGTGGTGTTTTAACATTGTTCTTTTGGTAGAAAGCACTGTATGCATAGCATATGCACATGAATTTTTGACTTTTTTTACAGTGAACAAGTTGTTGGTAAAACATCCAAAAATTTAATTTTGTTGTTGGTGTGTAGATATGTTGTTTTTCTAAAGTTTGTTATGTTGATTCTTTAGGAAAAATGTTTTTAATCAGTTTGTTAAACCATTTGAGGTTGGGTCAAATGTTCGATTTGAAGTTTGATCGTTTATTTTTTGATCAAACAAGTAGTCGATCCTTGTAAAACCAAAAGATGAATGGAGTTCTAGTGACGTGATTATATGGTTCGTGTTCAAACCGCCATTGTCTTCGTGGGAGTGGTTGTGATAGGATCATAACGAATGCGTGCTGAAACCGAAAACCAAAAACTAAGCTTAATTGAATTTTATATGGTCAAAACCAAACAGAAAACCGTATTTGAATTGTCTTTGGTTTTTGCTTCAAACTTAAAAGATCATAATTTTAATAAGATGGTTGTTTCGTAGGTTCAGGTTTCGGTCTCCTTGGTTTTGTAATGGGCTAAATGTTGTAATAGTTCGTACATATAGGAAATCATAGCCCAATATATATAAATTTGTACTTCGTGATCGTTACCATCTCACAACCATATTACTAATATTAGCACGACGAAAATCAGTGATTAGTATCATGTGATGAGATTAGAAGCGGTGATGATAATTATATTAGCGAGAAGTTATTATGCTCATCTAAACCTGCTTAAAGACGTCATTAATAAGAATAAATAAATAAATCTTGACTAACAATTAAAATGGATTTGAGAAAGATTTATTAACGAATCAAGTGTTTTATGAAAAGTAACAAAATTTTATTGTTCTTAAAAATAAATACACCACAACTATTTAAAATAAGGAATGTTAAAACTAAATTTGACATGATAAATTATTCAAGAGTGTAGAACAAGAAAGCTCTAATAGTTTCTATTCACATTGTGATTAATCAATTCTTAATTAACGTGTTAAATAAGTAAGCTATTTAAACTTAGGAGAAGGCTAGACACACTATATAAACTTACTATGTTAGCAACAAATTTTGGACAAAATAATCAAGGCTATAACAGTTAGATAATGTGCACATACACTAGACGATAAATAGTACCAAACTCATACGCTAATAGGTCGTGCACATAAGTAACACGTGACTATCATTAGATTATATGTAGTCGTTTAGAAGGATTTATGAGATATGTCAAAATTTGGACATTCAATTATATAATGTAATTAATAATATACGATATTATTAAGTGAAATCACATTAGAAGATAGTTATTTGTGATAAATAAATGTGATTCAATACTTGTTAAGAAAGAAAAATTGTATACGTGGTATCTTTGAACTCTTATATTGTTAGGCATAGTTGTTCTTCCATTCTATTTTAAGGCAACTTTGTTTTACTCCGACACGCGTTGCACGTCCTATGAACTGGGTAAACCGAGGGTCAAACTTACGCTCAAACACAACCTGACAGTTTTAGCCGGAGCCAAAGTAATTGTTAGCGCGGCTCAGAACCAATAAATTGTGGCTGCCCACAGGAAATGCTACAAACTCAAGACAACCGACAACAGTTTCACGTATCATCATAGCTACAAAACAACCAAAACAAATGATCTCAGATGAACATATGTCCATTATCATTGACATCAGAAACCATCTAATTAAATTGAATACTGTTTTTACTAATAACATAATCATCAACATCAGCCAAGTCAAGGCAATGGACACAAGTTTTATGCATGATGCCAGGAACATTTTTGTGGTCGCCACATACGTTCTAACGACAGCAGCGACAGTAGTCTCAACAAGAGCAGAAGATAAGCGGATATTAAACAGAGAAAAGAGTACGAGCACAAAACGAAGACAATGTAGACCATCAGCGACATTCGCTGGCGACCCAACAACGTGTACCGGCTCCCGCCCCTGCATCCGCCTCTCTCTCAAACATTCTCTCTCTCTAAAAGTATAAATTGCATCAAACAAATAGATCCAACTCTTTAAACACATATGATGCACCGGTGGAAGGTGAGTTGTACATCAGACAATGATTGCTTCTATATCACCGTATCACTATTCATTCTATTTGGTTTATTAACATTATAAACAATTGCAACTAAATTCATTCAATAATTGTTGAAAAGAATAAAAAAAGAACATCCTTTTACTTTTATTGCCATGAGGCATGCTTGTGTTTTGACCCACGTTTGAATGTCTACATACAACAAAACATCAAATGATATATTTTCACCAAAAGTGATATACTTTTTCCTTGATTGGGATTGATTCAAACAAATAATTATTTAATTAACTTTTATTTAACGAAGTTTTATTAAAAAAAGTAAAATTTATTATATATAATATTAAAGAACAATGTCGGTATCTACAGTAACTAAATTTTTCCTTTTTTTTGGGTTTGTTTTTATTACACTTTAATAAATAATTTCACTAAGTATATTATTTGGTTTAGTGGTTGGGGCTTTATTTTTTAACCAAACGACCCATGTTCTAATCTAGGAAACACCCAAGGTTTTGCACTTATTTTTTTGTTTGTTTCTTTATTTTCTATTTTTACTAAATTGTTAAGTTACTTAAACGCACTGACATGAAGTTTGTAGCTATGTTCAGAACACCTGCAAGTAATTTTATATAAACTAGAATTAGATCTGGCGTGATGCATGGTGAATTACGTTGGTATCAACTGTTTCAAACTCGTCGGTTGAACGATGTTAGAGATTAGAAGGATGAAAAACGAATAAAGATAGTGAGTTGGTCGAATGGGGTTAGCCAACATTGATTACACTTGAATGGTTAGGTCGATTGGTGTTCAACGACCATGATGAGAGAGGAGGAGGAATATTAAAATCTTGGACGGAAAAGATAATCACTATGTTACAAAAAAATCCCGTGGCAACACGCGGGTTTTAAATTCTAGTTATAATTAATTTGGTAAGTTTTTTGATATTCAAAGATGGATAAAAATCTAATTCTTGTTATAGCGGTTTAAATGCTTGAAGAACATATATCATTCGAGAGTCTCTCAATGATTAATTAAAGTTATGTGATAGAAGGGTAAAGTGGTAAATAATTAAAATGATAATATTCTAAACTCTAAATAAATAAACTAAGATATTACATATATATAATATATAAAAGTTATATTTAAAAATAATTCGAGCGACACCGAGCGAGCAACAAGCAAGCTTACCTTTGCTCGTGCTCGATTCGTTTACAAACCGAACCAAGCGGCTTGGCTCGTTTACAACCGAGTCAAAATCGAACGAGCAACTTTTCGAGCTATTTTCGAACGAGTTTCGAGTGAGTTTCGAACGTCGAGTTATTTGAACAGCCCTAGCTTTGACCCAACCAAACCGGTTTGAGCCCAAAAGTCGGTTACGCACCTCTTTTCGACATGGATTTGAGAGTTGTAAAAATGGTGTTTGGGCTGAGTCGTCCGAGTGAGAACTCAGGGGGGATACATGCACTTCACTAAAAGTATAAGGATTATTTGTGTAAAATACCAATTATGTATTTATGTGTTATTGTGTTGAAATATTTTCACCAAAACAACGTGGAAAGTTATCTTTTTTGAACTTTAAATGGTCAGTTATTACCCTCTGAGTTTTCGTTTTTCCCTTTTCCATCCTCGTTCTTTTACAACTACTTTCACCGATTAATCGTATACATCATCAACATCATGCATTCCTGTATAATTACGATCTATTTTATCGTATTTTTCTATCTTCTCATATACTTAAATTTAATGATATTTATTATTGTATGATCATTTTTTAGTAAGCATCGATGGTGAATGAGAATGTGTCATACGATTTTGGTTTTGATATATAATATAACTAGCATTTATATACTTGTGTATCACACCAGTTGAATAAATAATATATTAATGAGTGAATTATATATGTACCCTTACAAATTTTTAAAATATCATATATATCTCTATAAACTTTCAAATATAAACCTCCCCCCTCTCACCTGATTATGTTTAATTTTTCTTTTATTTTTTCTGGCTTTTAGTTTTTCTTTTACTTAGCCTTTTTTGTTTATATGTGTAATGTTTCGTTGATTCACTTCTAGTTTTCTGATTTTCTTTTCCTAAATTCTTTTTACTTTTATTTTTTGTTAGGGTGTAAGATTAAGGAGCATGACATTTTATTTTTCTTTTTTTTTTATATGGTACAAATTTTAACACCCACATTATATTAATGTTAAAATAGTTGGGCCAATGCGGAATAATAATACTATTAAAAACAAAAACAACAAAAGAAGGAATATATCCTCAAATTATTATTAACGACACCTATAGTAAACCCAAAATAAGGTTGTCATAATTGTCCATCTTCAATTGTTTCTTCTTGTTTTCACTGAGGGGTTGAAGATTAATGAGTGAAGATGATGATTTCAATTTAAATTGTCTAATATGTTTATCATTCGTGAAGCACATATTTTTGTAATTTAGGCATTATTTAAAGGTTAACAAGTAATGTTTTCGAGAAAAAGTTAGAACTAAGAGGCGCACCGTTTTGCAAATTGCTTTTGATCATATAATTGAAATTGAAAATATCAAAAGGAACAAAAAGGATAAAAATTAAGTCAAGAAAGTGGAAATGTTTGAAAAACTTTTGTGGTATTTTGTCCTCATTTGTTTTATATGATGTGACATCCGTCACCTTAAGGTCCGTCAATTGACGTGTTTGTCCGTCATCTATTTTATATTTGGTCATACCTCATCATTATTTGACTCATTATGTGGATATCATGTGTGCAATATTATCGTTGTGTGTGCATTCGTTAAAACTGTGTGTGAACCTTAAAAAGACCTTTAAAACTTTCATTTTTGAAAATGCTAAATATATCATTTTATAAATATAATAAATGTTTTAATATAACCATTTCTTCAGTCATAATAACATTAAATGAACTTTTACAATTAATATAAAACATCTAACGAAGTCGTTTTTCAACCGAACAAAACTTTGGAAAACTCGGGGGTTAAGTGCAGGGACTAAACTTGTAATTTTGGAAACTTGGGCTGGGTATAAATACCCCATTTCCAGCCCTAAACCCCCATTTCATCCATCTTCTTCATCTTCATCTCCTCTTCACACACTAAAACTCCATTTTAGCACCAAATCCGACCCGAGAGGTCTCGTTTTCTTCGTCTTGACATCGTCTACAACATACACTACCCCTCTTTAGCAGGTAGTTGTCTTTGGTTGTCCGTTTTTGAGCCTTTTCACGGCTGTCCAAACTAGGGTTTCGGGTGTTCGGGTTCAACCCGAACACACAAGGTCGTATGGGTGCGTGTGAGGTCTCTTTGCTTGTGTTTTATGCTTGTACATGTTTGTTGAGTGTTTCTGGAGGTCTATGTGGTGTAAAACCCGTGTTTAGAGCGGCTCGGGGGCTGCTCCTCCCGACCACAGTCGCGATTCTGCAGATTGGGCGACTGGGTCATCCATGCGATTGAGCCGTGCGACTGAGTGGGTCGTGCGACTGGATCATGCGTCTGAGTCAATCGCGCGACTGAGTTGTGCGACTAGGCATGTCGTGCGACTGAGTTGTGCGACTGAGTGTCTGTGTGCGATTGAGTCAGGTGACCGACTGAATGTGTGCGAATGAATGTGATTCGCACGACTGGGGTCCAATCGCACGAATGAAGGTTCAGTCGTACGAAAGTAGCTAATTCGCACGACTGAAGGTTGATTCGTGCGCATGGAAGTTGAGTCGTGCGATTGGGTGTTGTGTGGTACGACTGAAGGCCAATCATACGAATGAAGGCTCAATCGTACGAATGAAGCTGATTCGCACGATTGAGGGTTGATTCGCACGAATGGAGGTTGAGTCGTGCGTCTGGCCTTGTATGCGACTGAAGTTGTTGTGTTTGACCCCTTGTGCGTGGTGTGAGTATGTCGTGTGGTGTCGAGGTAACACTAACACAATTATGCCATTGTTTGGCCACAAAGATTAAAGTCAACGTGAGAAAGGGCACAGAAACTATTTTGAGCAAATTTAACTAACACTTTACGAACGACTAAATTGACTTATAACAATTGACACTTATTCAATATTCTTTCGATTAACAACGATACTTTTACTTAAATATCATCATTAGTGGCGACAATGTCTTGTACTTGGATCCACATAGGATCTAGTACGTGTGTCAGTCTGTGTGTGTTGTACGCGACCCATCCGATACGACCCGAACCGACCCATCATTATTGCGCGCTTATACATATAACATATCATTAATGCTATACAATAACTGTCAATAGGTGTTTGACTGTTTATTTGCATTCAACATTTGGGATACATCGCTCATACATACTTACCACTTAACAAGTGAGTTTCGTGGCCCCTTTTCACATTTATACAATATTTCAATCATTTACAAATTGGGGGAAAAGTATGCTTACACAATTTTATGCTGTACACTTACATACATTTTACATACAAGGAATCAACGTGATACTGTGTTGCAAGTACTATTTGATACATGCTTGGGTCTGCTATGTGGTTCTATCTTTGCAACTATTTAATTCCAGTGTGGGAACCGACGGTTAGGTATTGGTAGTACTACTGGGTTGACACCCCCACCCTCGTTCGATGGTATACTAGTTGGTACCATCAGTGGCCAGGAACGGGCCCTTGGGTGAATATATGCCGACAATTTCTTTGTGTACGTCGCTAGGTTTGGTTGCAAAGCTCATGTCATGTGATATTTACTTGTGTAATAACTGTATTCACGGTATTCCGACACGCTATCTATACAGCATCGCTTACATTTTTATTACATAAACCTGCGAACTCACCAACAATTTTGTTGACCGTTTTAAGCATATCTTTTCAGGTGAACATGCAAGTCCAGGAATCTAGGTGTGCTGCCTTAGTGGAGACCCTAGGATGCATTTTTGGGACTTAGCTCATTTTGTTAAACAATCTTTTGAACAATGTGAACGCATGTAAACAATTATCAACATTTGAACTTGTTCCCGGGTTGTGGGAATTAACATTTACATTTTCATCTTATGTGTATATATGTTATCATCATCATGTTGCTTATGGCTATGTGTTGTGGACATTGACTAAACACGACACAAGTCCCCTTGTTGTCGGGTGTCGTCATGACACGCATGTCATCATTTACTTATATTGCTCTCTATCGCTTACCATGTGTTATGACGATCCCGGTCTCGTTACATCCCCGTGTTTCCGCTTTTAGCGGGGGTGTGACATATGATCGAATTGCTATTAATATTTATACGTAGGTTGAGTCATTACTAGAATAATTGAATTAAAACCTAAATCCTAAACGTTAAAAGGAAATGTAAAGTTTGATTATGGGTTCCTAATCGTGTTATTTTATGTAATAAGGTAGATTGATGAATGGTAATTAACTAGTAGTCATTGATTTTCTAGTATATAAAAACTAGTGTTCGCTACTGAGCTAGCAAGTCGTGGCTTCTTTATGCGAGCGAGGAGATGATATTGTTTCTCAATTTCAATGACAGGAAACATGTTTAATTAAGTCTTATACTCAATTAACGGTCATATAACACGTTATGATGTAAGAATAACCTAGATGACACTATTTGTTGATTGAAAAATATACAAAAACAATATTAAATTTAAAATAACATTTTAGTGTTAATCTATAAATAGTAGTTTAAAACGATATTGTAGTTTAAGAGTCTTGTAGGTTTGATTAAACAAAGTTATATTAGTTAAAAGAATTGATGAAAAGTAATTCTTGATGACTAATGATATGAAGCAAACTATCAACAAAATTGCAAGTATTAACCTTTCTTGAAAAAAAATGAAAATAATTTTCTGAAATATATATATACACACCATTAAACATCACATGAACTTTTACTGTCCTGTTTGTGCCTCCTTTTCTATTTTCATGTGTGCTAGATTCCGCTCAAAACTAATAATGTTTGACTACTTTTTATTTATTTATTTTCTATGAATTTATTTTGTTTGTACCTACTCTATCTTTATGTCTATTTTATTATTAAAAACAAAATTGTTCTTGAAAATATATGAAAAAAAGATAGCCGTAAATAATTCTGTGTTAACAACCGTCATACTCACTATCATGTAAATGTTTGGGTAAACAAAAAGTTAAATTACCAAAATATTTAAAACTATTGAAAAACCTATAGTTTGTTATAAATTGTTCAATAACGGATTTTTATGGTTCCATATAACCATAAACCATATGTGAATACATGATATCAATCGAACCAAACCAAATTAATTGTATGTTGGAAAAAAGTTAGTTAGATTAAAAGATTTAGTTCTGATAATTTATACGTTAGTACTAATTACCCGGAAAAAGTTTACGTGTGAAATGAACTCTATTGTAAATTGATTAAACGAAAATTTGACATAACTCGAAGGCCTATGTATTAAGCTTAAAAAATGGTTCAGGTGATTATGTAAATTTGACATAAATTGAAAGCTTAAGTATAAAAGTATAAAAAAGTTAAATTTTTAAAAAATAAAAAATAAGTAGGTATCAAGTTGAATAAAGAAAAAACAAAAGAGAGAAAGTATTATGGTTATTTTCAAAAAAAATCCTTACATGTTTAATATAAATTGTAAAAAAAATTAGGGTTTTTATTAGTTTGAAGAAAAAAATTATTGTGGTAACATTGAGAAAACCTACACATTTACGTACTACTAATATTTTTTTTCCTATTTGTTATATATAGTGATGCAGCAAATATTATCGATCCTCTTTTTGAACTATCTTAACCGTTAATGTATTTGGGTATTATTATTATTATTATTATTATTATTATTATTATTATTATTATTATTATTATTATTATTATTATTATTATTATTATTATTATTATTATTAGGGTTATTGGATATTAATAATCCTAAGTTTCATTAATTGGCCGGGATTAATCCCAACTCAGTAAATGTTTACAAATACTCCCAACTTTGAGTTTATTTTCCTCCAACGATCCTGAACTAACTGAGAGTTAACCCCGTTAGTTTTCTGATGACGTGGACCATTTTTGTGACCAAAACACTAAAACAAAATTTAAAATCTATCATCAGGACTGTCAATTTGAAACTTCCGCACCCAAAAACCCATCAATCTCTACGTCCTGATTAGAACTACCGAAATCATTGGAAGTAGATTTCAGGTGATGATGAAGGTTAAACAATGAAAAATAAACCTAATTGAGACTAGATAGTGCTGAAGTTGAAAAATATCTCAAAGTTAGTCTCATTTCATCAAAAAAAAACTAACGATGATTAACTCTTAATTAGTATGGGATCATCGAAGGAAAATAAGTTCAAAATTAGTAGTGCCTGTAAATAATTCCCGAGTTGGGATTAATCGCGGCCAATAAATAAAAGTTGGGATTATTAAAATCCAATAACCCTTATTATTATTATTAGTATTAATAATAATAATAATAATAATAATAATAATAATAATAATAATAATAATAATAATAATAATAATAATAATAATAATAATATATAATAATAATAATAATAATAATAATCATATTATTATTATTATTATTCTTATTATTATTATTCTTCTTATTATTATTATTTTTATTATTATTATTATTATTCTTATTATTATTATTATTATTCTTCTTCTTATTTTATTCTTATTCTTCTTCTTATTCTTATTATTATTCTTATTCTTATTCTTCTTATTCTTATTCTTATTATTCTTATTATTCTTATTATTATTCTTATTCTTCTTCTTCTTATTATTCTTATCTTCTTCTTCTTATTCTTCTTCTTATAAATATGTAAATCTTCCGTGATCATCTAGTTAAGTGCTTGAATAAAATAGTACTTAAATTAAATAGTATTAAGTTCTATCTAAATATAATTGTATTTTTTTTTTTTAAATATTATAAAAAGGATAACACTTAAAAAAATATATATATTAAATAGTGTATTAATTAAAAGAAATTTATTAAATACGAGTAAATTAAGAACTATTGTATACGAGTAAATTAAGAATTAATGCATTAATTAGAACACTTGTACTTAATACTTAAGAAGTTGTATTAGATGTTTTATTTTTTTTTTATAAAATTACACTTGTGTACCAAGGTTTTGATTTATATAGTAAGAACAGATAAATTAAAAGAATTATTAATACTTTATTTGACCAAAATATAACTAAATATATTAACCGAAGCTAACTTGATTCAAGCCAACATCCAAAACCAACGGTTATTTGATTGTTAATCTAATTGTTAATTAACCAATCATTTTTTCAGTAACTAAATTCATGGGTTTATAACAAAATGAATCAGTCATGAAAAACTAAAACTAAAACCTCTATCATATGTTTGATTCAACACCTAACTAAATCGAAATTCGTTTAAATGAAATTGCTGTCATCTATAAAAAAAAACTAAACCGAATTATTTTTTTAACAGTCAACGAATAATTTTTAAGTCCGGTTACCAGAATAAACCCATTAGCGAAAGACCACCCCCGCCCGCGAACACATACAACAATGGTGACCCGCCTCGCTCACCATTCCAGGGGAGACCCACCACCCCAAAAATCCACTGTAATAAAATCACTGTCACACTTAAAACAGACTTGAACCCATGATATACACTTTAAAAAACCATAAAATATCTTCTTTCAAACTAGTTGATACATGACTTATTGATAAAACTAAACCGAATTACTAATGCTCACACCTAGTAAATATTATAGAAAAATACTTTTATAAAATTGAAGCACATGAGTACATACGCTGCGGTACAACGTTACCAGAGCCACCGACTTAATAACCACGTGTCACTGACTCTTCACATGATTTTTTAAGTCCAATAACATCAATACATACGTTTTACATGCCTTAATTTTTGGTCAATAATTTTTAGTTAAAAATAGTCTTAAGAGTGAAAGTGTAAAAATTAAAGTTGATGAGAGGAGAAACGGCCTGTATCTTTTAAGATAAAGTTATTTCAAAAACAGTATCTATTGTTAATTATCAGTTGAATTCCATAAAAGTGCATATTGATAGAATAATAAATAGACACATGAAAGGTGATGTGGGGTGTGGTCTAGTATGAATATAAGGAGAGTGTTAATGGATTGTAAATTGTATAATAAATATTGTCAAACTTAAATGAATGAGTGTGGTGTCCTTATAGAACACCATCCCACCCTATTGAATGAGAAAAATAACATGGCGTATGCTCGTATAGGTGAAGTAAATGAGTGTCATGTCATCATTTACCAACTCTCTTCCCCCTTAGGTAGCACAATCATTAACATGAGTCATACAAAGGTGGTTCTTTATTTTTTAACCCTATTAAAGACCATCGGCCTTTAAGACTATCTCTAACACGTCTCTAGAGATCCCCTAAAATCATCGTGAAAGAAAGAGATGGGAGGAGGACGTGACAATGAGATAGATTGTGAGAACTCTATCTTCACGAATAGCTTACTAACGAGTTTTATTAGAAGAGGAAGAAACAAAGAGGACGCTCGTGAAGATTCAAACATAAAGAAGAAAGAGAAGGCATCTATCATTCCTCGCAATAGAAATTATTTGTAGCGTGCTGATAGAGTCTCTTAGATCTTTCGATAACGCATTCTAATGGTTAAGAAACAATTATCTCAATCTTATTTAATTTAAATATTATTAGTTATCAACTTAGAGATTCTTTAATATCTATACTATGTGCATAAGAGGTTATACATATCTTTTTTCTTTCCTTGTAATTTTTTGTTTTAGATCCAATATTTTACATATTTTACAATTTAACATTTATATTTTTCACTTTCAACTTTAGTCCCATGTACTTTTTATCTTTTACAATGGTTCGATTTAGGGTCTAAATTTTGAGAGTTAACACGCCGTAACGTGCACGTGTGGTTCACCGTTATTGCGCTTATTTTTTCCGTTTAACATCCCCGTCGCAACGTGCGGGTCCTAGACCGGTTTAGTTATGTTTTTAATGTTTTACGTTTCATGTGTGTTTCTACTTTTCGTTTGGTTTTATATTTCCGTTTTTATTTATTTCTTAATACGAGTTTTTCCGGTATCGATGGTCACTCACAATGAACTGACATTTGTGATACCTGACACGTTTTTACCTTCTAGTCACAACGCGAGAGCCTTAATAATAGTTTTCACCGAACATTAAAACATGGTTATGAAACAATAACAACTTGTCGTATTACACTATATTCATACTTTATCCCTTCCATCATAACAAACAACACCATAAATAGACAAACCCTAACCTAGAAATCTTCCGGAGACATCTATTTTTAATTATTATCGTAAGCCAACAACACTACAACAATACTTTTATTAAAAAAATGTTCATGTCACATTATCATTATCACTACACCCTCAATGATAAGAACTCCCATAACCCTTTGCACATACAACTATACAACCATACAACCCCCTCTCTCATCTATCTCACACACACACAAAAACACACATAAAGATGATGGTCAAGATCAACAACCAAAAAGTCAACACTCTGATCTTGATGATGATGATGATGATGATGATGATGATTTCATCTCACTTAACATTCTCACAACCACTTGAATCATCAACCTCATGGGTTGGTTCTAAATACCAAATACAATGCACCATGTGTGCAGCCTGTGACAACCCATGCAACCACCCCACCACCACACCACCACCACCACCACCGTCGCCACCCACCTGCCCTCCGCCACCTCCGCCGCCGAGATCCACCGGAACCACCTACAACCCCCCACCACCACCCACCACTCAAACCCCTTACTACACCTACCCACCACCGGCGCCACCGTACAACGACAACAACAACAACTACCCCACCACCCCACAACCACCCAACCCCATCATGCCCTACTTCCCATACTATTATTACAGTCCTCCGCCGCCGTCGCCGTCCGGCGCCGCCGTGGCGCTTCCCGGCGCCACCGCTCTGGTCTTACTCAACTTCATTTGCATCTTGTTTCTTTAAATTTGTTGAAATTGAAGTGATGAATAAGGTGTTGGAGTTGATAGATGTGTAAAGATTGATTGCAAGATTTGAAATTGATGAGTTTTGAGAATACCCATCAAGCTTTCATTGATTTACAGAGTTTTTATGATGATGATGATGAAGAAGATGGAAGCTGGATAGCACTGTAGATTCTTGACTGTTTATGTCTATTTTGGTAATTATAAGTTTATAACTCGTCTATTTAGTTTAAAATATTATATAATTATTAAATAGTTAAATAATATCAATAGTTCCATAGCTATTTTAGAACTAAAAAAACGTGTATCCAGAACTTTTTCTCAAAATACGTTTATTTAATCTTACTCTACTACAATTTAAATCTACTTCTATACTTGTGTGGAGCAATTTATTTGTCACTAAACTGTTAGTTGGTGATTGTACTTGATGTTTAACTTAACTTTCGGTTTATAATAGTTATTCAGGAAAAAAAATTTTTTCAATATCTGGAAGTAATTTAATTGTGTGTTGGTGATTGATTTGATTAAATTATATTATTATTGGCTTTCTAGATTAAAATATGGTAAAGTTGTTGCACCATGTGCAAGGATTTTTACATATTGCTTTTTAGATGTTGCGTATGGCGTTTGACATACATGTGGCATATGGATGATCTAGCATGATCTATGTGAATCGCATTTGATTGAATAATACTTTTATGCTAGTTTGAAAATTCGTGTAACAGATGAGTTAATTAAAAATGATTAATTAAAAATGTTTAAACTAATAGTTAGTAATTAACATATACCAATCACAAAATAATTGTTTAAGATTATGATTGAAATTACGTTTTCTACATTAACTAATAAAATGATAATATTCTTTAAAACATTCGTCTTGAAAAAGTTTATGGTTTTAAAATAAAATCAAACAATATTTTTGAAATATCATAAAATTTTGATTTAAGATAATGTGACTCATTTTTAATTAAATTGTTTTTATTATACAAATTTTTTTATAATTTAGAAATTATATATAATATCATTAGCATTTAATATCATTATTAAAAAGTTGATTTGATATGATAGTAACATACGTCAAAATGCATTGTTGTAAGAAATGTGACAAATTATTTCACTTTATCAGAGATGATTTATGTCTAGATGCATGCTCAATGTAAACTGCATTTGATAACTTATTTATTTATACAAAAAAAATCTTATCACAAAAAACCTCATGTATATTATAAGGGTAATCAAAGAAATAGCTTGATGGTTTTATCTGCAATCAAGTGATTACGAGTTCAAATCCTATAATTTGTAGTTTTGATGATTATTTTCTAGTAATACGAATTTCTATTAAAAAATAGGTTTATTGAAGTTCCTATTAAAGTCGTTCAAAAGACAAAAAAGTCGCTCAAATTTTTGTAGGTGTCACAATCTTGTATTAGTGCAACATAGGATTTGGTTCCATGACACACACTATCCTTACCTTATTATTTTTGTCATTTCCAAATGTTAATGCAAGGCTTATGGTCACATAGTGTTACACTAGTGTTACACCGTTGTGGTGTTGTGAGGTAATGAGGTGTGTATACATGCTTGCTAAGTGCTAAGGCGGGTTTGTGATAATGCGTTCTATTTATGAAGTAATATTTACGTCATCGGCGTACTTCTTACACCACTATGCTTATCCTTGTTTTATATCACAAGGTTAGCGTGAGCCTATCCTTGCTAATAGTAGAGGTTGGCTTTCTAGCATGCAGCTATCCTCGCTAAGTGTGATGCCTAATTCCCTAGCTTAGTAGGTTGAGGTTGGACTTCCGAAATATTTAGCCTTCCTAGCATGATTCTCGCCATGCCAAGTGATTAGCAGGGACGAAACTAGGATTTTTTTTTCCTTTGGGGTTAGTTTTTTCTGGTTCAGAAATGTATCTCAACATTCTAAAATGAGTAATAAAAATATGATTTCATTAGAAAATAATAAAAACATTACATTTTATAGTTGTCTATGTGTTTTTATTTACCGAAAACCATTCCATGATTTTTAGGCTCAAATGGTGGTTTGTTTTTTAGGCTCAAATGGTGATTAAAACTTTGGTGTATTATTTTTAACAAAAACGACTCCTAATCTAATTTCTAGTGGGTTAATGATCAATTTTTTTAATACATTGGTTTAGGGGTTGTAAAGTTTTTCGTGGGGGTCGATTGAGAACCATTAATTTATGTTACACATTGAACACATATTCTGCAGGGTCGGTTGACCCCTTCCATGGTTATTTGGTTGCTCAAGTGAAAATTTTCTAACATGTCATCCATCTTAGATCGCTATCACTTAAGCACTCTTTACTATAAAATTCCCCTCTCATTTTTAACTAACGTATTCAAAACGCGTTGGTGATGTTCGGTTGGTGCCTTCTTTATGGTCAATTCTCGCTTATGAATAATATAGAGCGATGTGAGATTCTTTTAAAATTTATCACGTACGTAACACAACAACAAAAATTAACCCTTGTACGGTTTATGTAGTTTGTGACTTAGTACAAGACCAAATCACATGCCATGTTTAATTGTTTTTACATTTCATTTATTAATTAATTTACACTTTGTTAAGGTTGGGGATAAACACGTTGTTGTTTATCGTATATTACTCATAGAGTATTAATAGTAACAAGAGAACTATTCAAACTCTAGAGACATGTTGCGTGAATATATATTTAATTTTTGGTGATAGTTGCTAATATGTGGCATACAGAAGAATTCTTTACCGTCATGGGCGTTGGGAAATTTTGAGAGTCGTTGATTTTAGCTACGTGTTGATATTTTTAGTCCCAATTCGGGTCGGATCATACAATAAAAAGACAAAACCAAATTAAATATCAAAACTACGTAACAAAAGTACTTTCATAATAATTAGAAATACATAGAAATACAATGGATCATACAATAAAAAGACAAAAACCAAGGTAAATATAAAATAATACGCAATAAAATCATAGAGAAATACAATATCTCGCTGATTAGGATGATAAGAGAAATATGTTTTCGTTCTGTAGGATGCGAAGAAAGATTATCAAAATCAATATGTTTGAGAGACTTACAATGAATCAACGTTTTAGGCTTGACCGGTCCGACTGGGAATTGGTGGGGCGGGCCGGGGTTGGGGGGAGGATCCGAGTAGCCCCAGTTCGTTTTTGATGGGTTTGACCGGCCAGTTCGTCTTGGTTCGGGGTTTGGACCGCTTTCATGTTTTTCTTTATTTTTTGAATTTTAATAGGTTTAACGGGTAAGTTGAACGATAAATTGGAGTGTTGGACAGAAGATTATGTTAAATTTTATATATAGCGATAAAATACACATATAAAATACCTAGATTGAATTATAACTATATATATAATATCACATATATATAATTATGATGTCATCCGGTTCATAAATTCGGTCCGACCAACGGACCAGTAAGGCGTCCGCTTCGCTGTTCGAACCGGTTTTGAAAACATTACAATGAATATAAAATTAATTGGGTTAAGTTAAAATTAAAAGTTAAATGGACATAAGAATTAATATTTTAGTTTGAATTTAAATTCTTCATATTAGTTTATTTAAAAGGGCTTAAATTATCCAAATTAATTTTTTTATAGTTGTTAATTTGTTTATCATATGTATAAATTAGTAAATTGAGAGCCCCTACCAATTGGTAGATTGAAAGTTGTTATTCAAGTGTTGAATGTCACCATAAGAAATGGTTTGATATCTGAATTGTTAATGTGAATTAATAAACTTTTCAATGATTAACGGTGCTCAAATGCACGAATGATTAAAAGCATATATAAAATTGACCGCAAGTTGCTTGATAAATTCCAAAAAACATGTTTGCATGGATACAAGATATAACAACTACCATATTACAACTTGCCAGAAGCCAACATCAAATTTTGACTTCGATCTAGTTTTGATCCATACATAGGTGTTGATCTTAATTCCTTTATAATTTTGCTAATGCTGAAATTTTTTTGGTTGAAAATCTTTCATGACTTTCAAATCGAATACAATGTTGCTATTATCATTGCTCTAGTTAACTTTTTCATTGGGGATTTGGGTAAGGGTTATATGTTACATATACTACCTATTTTTAAACTGCAGTTTATAAATCTGTAAGAGCATTCACAACCCATGTCTTATAATTATGTGAGTGTTAGCCCTTAAATTATATGGGGTGGTTTTGAGTGGTAGTGAGTGGAGGAGAGAGAAAATGTTACTGTTCATCTGTAAATTTAAGGATTCACTGTTCAACCTTTATAATTTTTTTAATATTTTTGAAAGTGATTGTGAGTGAAGGAGAGAAAATGTAATAAAAAAGATATAAAATATATTATTTAATTGAAAGAAGAGAGAAGAAGTGGTGCTTTTTAGTGTAATTATATGGATAAAGATAAATATTGGGATGTGAATGCTCTAAGTTGTCGTTTACAACACTATAAACTACAATTTACAGAGTAAACGATCGTTTACATTTTTATAAACTGCAGTTTACTCTTTTTTAGATTTTTACATGGTGTACGAATCAAAAACCTCTTTGGGTAATTAAAAAGGCTGTAAGGCCATAAGTTTATTTCACAATTCACTCACCACACATTAAGTCATATTGTTCTTCACTTATCTTTTTTTAATTCTAGTAGTATTTTTAATATCTAGTAACAAACATAAATAATATTATTAATAACAAGATTAATATTATTTTTAAAAGATCATTTATATTTAAAAAAACATTACTTCAAATTAAACACCCACATAACGACACTTATTGATCATATTCATATACCAATACCAGTTAGCTTATTTGATATCATTTTAATTGAAACCAAACCCAGAACTAAAGAACCCAAACTAAATTTTGGTTTTTGTGTTTTTTTGTTAAAATCATCTTTTTTAATTTGAAATCGAAGTGAATTCAAATTCGGTTTTACCAACTTTATATTCATTTCGGTTTTAAAACTTAATTTCAACATAAAGATCATCAAACCAAGGAAACCCAAGCCCAAAGAACATCCCTAACAAAAACAACAATTAAAAGTTGAAATCAAAGAACAATATACTAAAGCACACATGTTAATCATCTTGCAAAATAATTCACTCTTGATTTTCATCATTCAATTCTTGATTATTCACCATCAAAACCCTAAACCTACAATTCATTCATTTTGTTTTCAATTTTCTTGATCAAGCAAAAACAGACCCACAAGATAAAGCCATTAGCAAAATTGCAGCCTGTTCTTCTTCCCCAATCTTCCTCCTCTTCTTTGTCACCTGTGATCTCGGTCTCTGCAACACCACTTCTGAACCGAGCGCCATTAATCTCTTCTTCAAGCAAAATTCTTCTTTGTTGCTGCTCTTACTGGTGGTCAAATCACTCGTTTGACTATCACCGCCTGATGCAGTGGTGACCGCCATGGCGGTTTTCTTAGGTTTCTTGTCATCTTTTGGCATACCCAGAAGTGCTCTTCTCTTCTTTCGGCTTCTGATCCCACAGGCATTGCATAAAGACTGCATAATGATCAACCAAAACAATCAAGTTAACACAAAAATCTTTTTTTCCCCTAAAAGTGACAGTTTTGACCCGTTTACTTTTGTATGAATTGATTTGAGATGGGTTTCTTTTAAACAAATCAGACCTAAGAATTTAACGAAAAATGAACAGGTCAAACAGGTTAAAGTCACCAAAAACAACTTTAAATAATATTGTTTTATGATCATAATTAAAGTGTTAAACTTTTTTTTTCTCATAACCCAATCAAGACTACCAATACTAATTTCAACCCGTTATCCAACATAAAAAGCCTTAACAAGTTAACTGACCCGACCCATTTAAGTCATCCACCAACAAAACAAACTCTAACACACCTCATTTTGACCCGTTAAACCATTTCAACTCATTATCCAACTTAAACAGTTTTGACCCGTTACCCGACCCGTTTGACCCACCCATCTAACACATCTACTTTCTTTTCAAAATATATATAGAATTAATTTGAAATAAAGATTAAAAAAATAATATTTTTAAAGAAATATATACCTTAGGGCCAGCTGGGCCACCTCTCCAGAGAGGTGTTTTGGTGGTCCCACAATCAGCACATGTTTTGATGAGATGACTACCACCGTCCGATGAAGATGATCCACCCCTTTCTGGACTACCTTTGCAGTTCATCATATCATCACACTCTGAACCCTAAATCCACAAAAACACAACAATCAAAATCAAACCACAAAATCATTCATCATTCAACAATCAAACCCTAATCTTGATTTCAGATCACATACCTTATCACTCAGATCACCCATCTCCAAATCACTTCGATTCACAGTTTACACCCAAATCAAAATTGCTCAATCGATCGATCAAACCCCAAATCAACCGATGATCACAGCAGAAAACCACAAACAGAGAGATAAAAACCAGAGATCAAACTTGATTTCTGATTTCTTCAACACCTAAATGCTTAAACACCCGATCAACAATGGGTTCGAACTAATCGATCGATTTAACTCCAAAATAGACGAAAAAGGTGAAAAAGATCGAGATCAAAGCGGAGTTCTTCAGATTTCTTCAAAGATAAGAAACACCCAGATGATGAAAACCCGATCAACAATGGGTTTGAACTAATCGATCGATTTCACTCCAAAAACACTCGCAAAAACTCAAAATCGATCGAGATTCAAGCGTTTTTCTTCAGATTTCTTCGGATTTCTTCCGATTTCTTCAAAGATAATCGAAACCCAGATGATTAACCAGCTGATCAACGCAAAATAGCTCACAATGATCTCTAATTTCTTAAGAAATTTAGAGTTATGAGCTGTAGAGAGAGAGAGAGTGATGAAGGAGCCGAAGAAGTAGTAGCGGCAAAATAAAAACGAAAAGATTTTAACGTCAAAAAAACCCTAGGGCGGGGTAATGTGAAATGACGAAACTACCCCTGTCGGAATATTTTTGGACGTTATAGAGTATCCCGCCAAAACTGAAATTAGCGCCAATGGATTATTAATTTATTATTTTAATTTTAATTTTGATTTGTGGTGTTTTTATGTTTTTTGAAAATTTTTATGAAGTTGGAGGTTGGGATTGGGTGTGTGCGGCTGCAGGTGTTTGAATTTTGAAATTAGGGTTTCGGTTTTTGTGTTTTGGGTTGGGGAGATCTTCGCCGTTCATGTATCGAATAGCTTTGATCTAAAGGGTTTATATAATTCTCTTTAAATTAAATATTGTATACCGTGTAATAATATAATAACAATAATTGTTTGAATCCAGAAAAAATAAGAAGTATGTTATTGATACACCCAATTTATTTTATAATCTTTATATCTTTCTATACATACATATAGATACATGGACAGAGATAGAGACAATAGGCTTAATAACATAAATGAGTGTTTTTATAACCAACCCAAAAATAATACGAAAAGAAAGCATGCACCAACAACTTGTATTAAAGCATTCATATTCCATTATTTATATATATTTGTGAGTGTGTTTTTTATATTATAAATATGATTTTGAGTTGTTGTAAATGGATGATAGAGAATATGTCATTGTTCATCTTTGTATTTGATAAAACATTATTTATTTCTATTAATTTTTTTTTTAAAGTGGTTGTGGATAGATAAGAGAGAAAAAGTAATGATAACGGTATAAAAATTATTATTTGATTGAAAAGAAAAGAGAGAAAATGATTTTTAATGTAATTATAAAGATGAACATGTGAGGTGTGAATGCTCTCAAACACTTCAAGGGTTGTACCCACTTATTGTAAGTAGTTGTAGCAATCGATCACCTATTTTAAAGATATATAATATTAGCTTTAGTAAACTGTGTATTACACGAGTTAAATATATAAAATATTAGATATAATAAACTTTTGTTAATTATAATACGATATTCTAAGATAGTATTTAATTGAAATCTTTCTTATTATAAATAGAATGAAAATTTTGATTTAAAACAAACACTTTAAAACAAAAGATCATTTTTTTCAACTTTCTTATTATAATTTCCAATTTTAATTAGTTTTTGTTTGTAAAAAAATATTTTTCGAAAAACCAAATTTTAAAATATTTCTTTTGTTAATAAAGATTATGTTTTAGAAAGAATTTTATTTCATAAAAATGTGTATTTTTAGAAACAACAATAATAATAAATCTCTTTCTTAATATATTAAAAATTATTTTAATTTAAAAAGAAATGAGTTATTAGATTTTAATAATCATAACTTTCATTTATTGGACGGGATTATCCCAGCTTGAGAATGTTTATAGACACTTTAACTTTAAATTTATTTTTCTCCAACGATCATTTAATAACCGAGAGTTAACCCCGTTAGTTTTTGATGATGTGAATTACTTTTGTGGCCAAAACGATAAGCAAAAAGTTAATATCTACTATTAGTTGTGTCAATCTAAAGTTTTCGTACCCTAAAACCGTCAATCTCCACTTCCTGATTTGAACCACTTGATTTGTTGGAGGTAGAGTTCAGGTGGTGATAGAGGCTAAACAACGGAAAACAAACCTAATAGAGGCTAGGTGGCGCCGGAGTTGAAAAATGGCTTAAAGTTGCCTTCATTTCATCAAAAAACTAATAAGTGTTAACTCTTAGTTACTAATGGATCATTTGAGGAAAATAAACTTAAATATGAGAGTATCTGTAAACATCTTTTAAGTTAGTTTTAATCGCGGTCAATAAGAAAAGTTTAAATTATTAAAATCTAATACCCCAAAAGGAATTAAATAATATTATTAGTACTTAATGTTATTGTTTAATAGGAAAGAGAAGCTCGAAAAATTAGGTGAGAAAAAAATATGATTTTGTCATATGTCTAGTTAGTTATTATTTTATTAGAGTATGTAGATGCCAATAATTTATCATCTTTTGTTTAAATTTTTGTATAAACCATATTTAGATTAATGGAATGTGAGGTTTGAGGGATTATTCATTATGGGACTAAGTTTGGTAGCCTTTGGTATGATCTGATTCTGGTAAAATAAAAAGGTCGGGTTGAGCAAATGATTAAACGAGTTTTTACTAACATGGATTCATGTTAAAACAGTTGTTTTAATAGATTGTTAATTTGGTTCGAGTCAAAACGATTGGTTCGCATTGAAATGTTTGTTTAAAAAAACATGTATTAAAGTTGGTTCACTTGTTATATATGTTTCTATCATGACGGCCATTGGCGAAAGATGATAATGGTGACAGTGTCAACAATGGCGGGGTGGTGGTGGCACGACGATGATGGTGGCGCCAGTTAGTAGAGGTGACAAGTGATAACACACAATGGTGTTGTGTAGTACTGATTTATTTTAATGTTTTTAAGTTAACAAATGTTACAATAACTATCCAAAGTATTCTGATTTTAACCGGTTATTGACTTCGACAATTTTATTTTCGCTCCCCTCTTTTGAAATATACGTGAAAGCATAGCAAAGAAACAAGCAAGTGCACCCATGATTCGTGACAAAAATATGAACAATCTAATCATGTTGTTTTTGGAATGGGTTCGGTTAATATAAAATTTGGTAAATCTCTTCCATTGGTGCAAAAGATGTTATCGGATATTCAAATCCGATACTTCAGGTAATATATATGGCTCTGATAGACATGTAATGTCGTATTCACCCGTTGTTACCCAAATAACTACAAATGTTGATTCGAGAATGTAATTATTCTACTATGTATAGCAAATCGTCATGTGTCAGGATCAAGTTAGGTTTTGGACATCTTATATCATTCAATAAAAATCAAAACAGTTAGAGACTGTTTGACTATTTCTGAATAATTAAATGTTGAACCAATAAATGGTCTGAACCATTAAGTGCTGAACCATTAAGATGTCTGAACCATTAAGAACTAGTATATCACTTAACTATTCAAAGACAAATGTCTGACTAATTCAGAGAAGATGTCTTAACCATTCAGCATTAGACCTCTTAACCATTCAGCATTAGTGTAATGTTTAATCATCCAGATGCAAATGTCTGAACCATTCAGATATTTACTCGCGAAACAAACAGTCTGAACCATTAAATGCTGAACCATTTAAACATATGAACCAATAAAAGATTGATTCAGATTCTGACAAACAACCCCTTAATTAAAAAAAATTATGGCTATAATCTAAAATTCTAAATGACCAAAGTTTAGAGCCCAAGAGAAACAACTATAACCGTACAAAGGTGATGTATTTGTACCAGACATGTGGATGATGTAAGGATTCCTGAAGTCTGATGCAACCCAAAACAGCTTAAGTGTCTCAGCAACATGCACTAAGTACTGAAGTGAAGAATGCTTCGGAAGTTTTACACAAAGCATTAGAAAATACTCTAAGTGTAAAATCTTCCGAAGCCAAGACCAATATCTTCCGAAGCCAAACATGAAGTCTTCCGAAGCTTCAGAGACAAAGTCTTCCGAAGCCTCATCCTATGAAGACAGATTTCTTCCGAAGACTTTTAGTACACATGCTTTATCTGATGTACTGTTCCATAAAGCACCTTTTCCGCTGCATCTCTGTAAAGTCACCAACTTACATGAGTTGGTGAAAAGGGCCTTGCTTTTGGTAACTGTACATTGAGGTCTTGAGTATTCAACTTTCCACTTTATGTACTTTATCCTTTTTGTATTGTATAAGGATGTGAGCTATGGCATGTCATAGTCACAAGGTCAAAAGGCAGATATGCCTTTTGATCCTACAATTGATTTTGTTAGTGTCTAGTCAATTGTATCCAGCTGGCTTTCAAAGTATAGCCGGCTGTAGGTTGTAGTATAAGTATTTCAAGTTCTTGTATCTTTTCTTTATGCTTTGTAACACTTGTAAAAGAACTTGAGAAAGCAATATACTGCCTCCTTGAAACCCATATTCTCTTGTTCTGTCTCTTGCTTTACTTGTGTTCTTTGTATCACCTTTGGTTACCCAGTTCACTGTTTGATTAGAGCTTAGTTATTCTCCTCATTGTGTTGTTGTGTTGTAATTGTGCTTAAGCCCTTAAACGGTCCTGCAATTGGTATCAGAGCTTTCCAGGCTCTTGATATAAGATCTAACCATCTTAAGATCCCTCACACACACAAAAGCTAAACTCTTCAAATGGCTGCCATCTCTAAGACTGATATGGAGACTGGAACCATGAACAAATCCCCACTGATCACTCTTGATGATTTTGACACCTGGTGCATGAGGATGGAAGGCTTCATCAGGTCTCTTGATTCAAGAATGTGGGAATCTGTTGAGAATGGACCTTTCATACCCAGCACCCCCTCTGCTACTGGTGCTGGTATGATTCCTAAAGATGTGGCCAACTACTCAGATGAAGATAGAAAAAGAGTAGAGATTGACAGGAAGGCCATGACTGCTCTTCAGACTGCTCTCCCAAACTCTGTATACAGAGGCTTTAAGAAGTGCAAGACAGCCAAACAGCTGTGGGATGCACTGAAGCTGATGTATGAAGGCTCCTCTGAAGCCAAGGAGAACAAGAAAGATCTTCTGAAGCAGCAGTTTGAAAATTTCACCTTCAAAGCAGGTGAGACCATGACCCAACAATACTTCAGGTATGTTGAGATTGTGGATACCCTAGTGGATGGAGGAGTTCCTCTTGAGAACAGGGACATTGTAAGGAAGTTCATGTCCTCACTTCCTAGGCAATGGACACACTATTGTGTGGTGATCAAGAGGACTGAGAACCTTAAGACTCTTACTCTTACAGAGTTGTATGGGATTCTCAGTGGATACCAGATGGAGATGAACATGCAAGGTTCATCTGGCAACTCCAACAATCAAATGGGTTCAGCCCTTCATGTGGTTGAAAGGGACAGCATAGAACCTCAGCATCATCTCTTATGCTACCCTGACAACTCACAAAAGGGTCCTTTCATCACCTTCCCGGAGACACCAAGGGAGAACTTTACTCAAGGAAGCCCATTCCAAGAGACAAGTTCTTCTCAAGCCTTTGTGTCTGCAGATGAAAGCTGTGGGAATTATCTCTTCACTCTTGAAGACCTGGACTGTATCCATCCAGATGACCTGGAATACATGGAGATAGTTCAGCAGATGGCTCTCCTCACTCACAGAGCCAAGAAGTTCTACAAGAGGACAGGAAGAAGATTTCCAAGCAATGCTACCAGCAGTAAGTTTGGGCTGGATAAAAGCAAAGTTAAGTGTTACAACTGTAACCTTATGGGTCACTTTGCCAGGGAGTGTAAGGCACCTAAAGCAAATGGGGGCCAAACACAACCCAGACCAAACTTTACTGACAAAGCTCCTCAGGCTGAGAAGACAAAGCAACATGCTGCTGTTGCTGTTGAAGAAGGAGGCTTTGACTGGAGTTTTCAGGTGGAGGATGCTTCTCCAAACCAAGCACTGATGGCTGACCATGATGAAGCCAAGGTATTGGAACATCTTTGCTCCCCTGAATGCATTGCTAAAGTAAATAGATACAGGTCCTATAACCTAGAGATGAGATCTGATCTTGAGTCATTAAACATATTAAAATCTGATTTTAGAAAGTCTGAAAATGATTACAAGTTAAAGATAGAAGACTTGGAGAAAACCATTTCAGTACTAAAACATGAACATACAGATTTCAGAACTCAGATCCAAGATCTCATCACTAAGTTAACTGAGTGCCAGGCTGAGCTTGTGATCAGCAAAGCCAAGGCAGAGAAGAGTGTTCTTGAAGAAGAGACCTTCAAGAACATGATATCCTCATCCCTGCACAACAAGGTTTGTTATCAAAATAGACAGGGACTAGGATCAAATGAGATAGCTCCTCCACACACAATCTTGTCTGTAAGATCTCCTAGGTGTGGAACTTGTGAAGATGAGCTTCCTCTCATAGATCCTGTAAGTGAGGATGATGAAGAAGTGATAGTGAAGAATTCCTCTGAGAAGAGTGAAGAAGAGGATTCTTCCAAGGGCCACTATCCTTCTGAGGAGAAGAAATCAACTGTGATGACCAAGTCCAAAAGAAAGAACTTGATCAGAAAGAGCAAAAGGAAGGCAAAGAAGGCTCAAGAAATCAAGGCTACTTTTGATGCTAAGCAGAAACAAGTTTTTATCTCTGCAGGTTTCAAAGTAGTAAGGACTGAAGACATCAACCAAGACTCCTCAGCTAAGAGTCATGGTTCTTGTTCAAATCATCTCAGTGTCAAGAAGAAGACTGAGCTGCTGTGTACCACTGCTGCACAGCCTGGACCATCAAACTCCAAGAACAGTTCACAGCCCAAAGGAACTGTCTCAGCATCTACCAAGATGAAGATGGAGAAGGGATGTGACCAAAGTCAGTCTTGCTCTCAAAGGGAGACTTCTTTGAAGAAGAAAATGTTATGTGTTATGTGTGAAAGTACTTCTCACATTGCTAAGGATTGCCCATACAATCCTAAAAGTACTGTCCACATGACCAAAACAAAGACTTCAAAGAGTCTCAAGAAGTCTCAAGCTTCGGAAGGAAAGTCTGTTTCCTTCGGAAGCTCCAAATCAAAGAAGAGGGTAAATGGAAAATTACCTTCGGAAGCAAAGTTGGTCTCGGAAGAAAGGAGTTCTTCCGAAGCACTAAAGTCTGCTGCAGTGACTGTAGATTCTTCCGAAGGATCAGTCATCAAAACTTGTGAAGTTTCAAAAAGCTTCTAAGGTTTTGAAGGTCAAGTCCAAGACTCCAAAGGTGGTGTGGAAGTCTAAGAAAGACCAAATGACTGAGGTTTCTCCATCAACAACAGCTGAAGATCCCCATAGTACAACCATAGGATCTATTACTGTTGCATTACCTTCTATTACTGTTAATGAGCCCAAGACAAGTAAGGCTTGGGTTTCCAAATGTAACTAATCATTTCTCTGTGCAGGAACAGCTCAAGACCAACAGGAATGTCTGGATAATTGACAGTGGCTGTTCCAGGCACATGACAGGCAATAGGTCTCTACTCCATAATTTTGAGAGAATTGATGGAGGACCAGTTGCTTTTGGAGGAGATGAAGGTGGTTACATTTCTGGAAGGGGCAAGGTCACAAATGGTAAGCTCAGCATTGAGAAGGTAAACTTTGTTAAGGAGCTTGGGTACAATCTTCTGAGTGTATCCCAATTTTGTGATCAGAGTCATAACATGCTCTTTACTGAGCATGAGTGCATTGTTCTCAAACCTGGTGTGGTCATTCCTCATGAGCATATCCTGCTCAGAGCCCCCAGGAAAGGGAACATGTACAAGATGGATTTGCAAGAAACATCTCCCTCAGGAGAAGTTTCATGCTTTCTATCTAAAGCAAATAGTGATGAGTCTTTCCTATGGCATAAAAGAATGTGCCATGTAAACTTTAAGAACATGAATAAATTAATTAAACATGATCTGGTAACTGGAATGCCAAAGAAAGAGTTTACTAGTGATGATCATTGTGTGGCATGCCTGAAAGGGAAGCAACACAAAGTATCTCACAAGCCTAAGGAAAAGAACTCCATCACTACTCCCCTACACTTGTTACATATGGATCTCTTTGGCCCCACCAGTGTAATGAGTTTAGGAAGGACCTCTTACTGTCTGGTGATCACAGATGATTTTACAAGATTCACTTGGGTCTTCTTCCTTAGAACTAAGGATGAAACCCCTGAGATTCTGAAGAATTTCATCTTAAAAGTTGAGAATCAATGTGATCACAAGGTCAAAACCATAAGATGTGATCAGGAACTGAATTCAAGAACCAAATCCTTGATGCATTTTGTGATGAAAAAGGTATTACAAGACAATATAGTGCTCCCAGGACTCCTCAGCAAAATGGAGTTGCTGAAGGAGAAACAGGACACTTATTGAAGCTGCAAGAACTATGTTGTCTGACTCTAAACTGCCTATCACCTTCTGGGCAGAGGCAGTCAATACTGCTTGCTATGTGCAAAACAGAGTTTTAGTAGTTAAGACACATGGTAAGACTCCTTATGAACTTTGGCACAAGAGGAAACCTTTCATTGGTTTTCTCAGGTCATTTGGATGTCCCTGCACCATCTTGAATACCAAAGATCAAATTGCCAAGTTTGCTGAGAAATCAGATGATGGACATTTCATTGGATACTCTTCTCAAGCTAAAGCTTATAGAGTATACAATCTCAGAACTAGAATTGTTGAGGAGTCAGCCAATGTGACTTTCAATGAGCACACTCCTTGTGTGGCTGGTTCTGGTCCGGATTGGCTGTTTGATCTTGATTTAGTTACCAACTGTTTTAACAAATCTTGTGAGCATGTTTCAGGATCTGCAGAAAATCTAAATACAGGTGATCCTGATCCAAGATTTGAGCTAGGAAGACCTTCAACTCATACATCTTCAGCTCCAGTTGGAACTACTTCAGCAAATGAGGTTTCTATCAGCACAACAATGACAAATTCAGCTGATACATCTGGCATGCCTTCAAATTCCAGCTCAGAGGCCTCTCAACCAGATAAAGATACCTCACTTGTAGAAGACAACAATGGTGATGGTGATAGTGATCAGGAATTTCTTGATGCTAATAACCATACCATAGATGACAACATCAATGATGTCTCACACTCATTGGATCAAGTTAATCTTGATAAGTGTGATAATGTGGAGGGTGAATCTTCAAGACCAGATTTAAATTTCTCAAATTTAGATCTTTCTCAACAACTTGCTGTGATCCCTCAGCTAAGGATCCACAAGTCTCACCCCACCACAAACATCATTGGAGATGTTGTCACAGGGGTAAGAACAAGAGGACAAACCCATGAAGCAAATGTTTGTCTTCACTCTTGTTTCTTATCTCAGATAGAGCCCAAGAAAGTTGATGAAGCTCTAAAGGATGGAAGTTGGGTTGAAGCTATGCAACAAGAGCTGCTTCAATTCAAAAGGCAGAAAGTTTGGAACCTTTGTCCTCTTCCTCATGGGAAGACTACCATTGGAACCAAATGGGTTTTTAGAAACAAGAAGGATGATAGGGGAATCATCATCAAGAACAAGGCAAGACTAGTTGTTCAAGGATACACACAAGAAGAAGGGATTGACTACACTGATGTCTTTGCTCCTGTAGCAAGACTAGAAGCTGTTAGGATATTCCTGGCATTTGCTGCATCCAAGAACTTCAAGGTCTACCAACTTGATGTAAAGTGTGCTTTCTTATATGGAGTGATTGATGAGGAGGTTTATGTCAAACAGCCACCTGGTTTTGTAGACCCTGATCATCCTGATTATGTCTGCAAGCTTGACAAAGCTCTTTATGGGCTGCATCAGGCACCCAGGAAGTGGTATGAGACACTATCTAAGTATCTCTGCAAGCATGGATACAGAAGAGGTACTATAGATGGAACCCTCTTCATCAAAGGACAGGGAAATGACTTATTGCTGGTTCAAGTATATGTTGATGACATCATCTTTGGTTCAACTAATCCAAAGCTCTGCAAAGACTTTGAGAAGCTGATGAAAGACAGATTTGAGATGAGTTCAATGGGAGAACTCAACTTCTTTCTGGGAATTCAAGTGAAGCAGGTTGAAGATGGCATCTTCATAAGTCAGTCAAAGTATGTTCAAGACATACTCAAGAGGTTCAATATGACTGATTGTAAGATTGCTAAGACACCCATAGCCAGAAACCACTCCCTTGGTCCAGATCTTGAGGGGGAGTGTGTAGATGAGCACTTATACAGGGCTATGATTGGGTCTCTTATGTATCTTACAGCTAGCAGGCCTGATATCATGTTTGCTACATGTATTTGTGCAAGATATCAAGCCAACCCTAAGATGTCTCACTTAATCACTGTGAAAAGGATTTTAAGATACCTCAAAGGTGCTTCAACACTTGGTCTATGGTATCCAAAGAATCCAAATTTCAATCTGTATGCCTATACAGATAGTGATTATGGTGGTTGCAATATGACTGCAAAGTCTACATCTGGGGGATGTCAATTCCTTGGTGGAAGGGTGGTCTCATGGCAATGCAAGAAACAATCCTGTGTGTCTGCATCAACTGCTGAGGCTGAATACATTGCTGCTGCAAGCTGCTGTGCTCAAGTGCTTTGGATTCAAAATCAGATGCTGGACTATGGATTTAACTTCAAAGAGACTCCTATCCACATAGACAACAATAGTGCTATCTCTATCACTGAGAACCCTGTGCAGCACTCAAGGACCAAACACATCAACATCAGGTATCATTTAATAAGAGATAACTATGAAAAAGGATTAATTAAACTAGTCAAAGTTCATACAGATGAACAATATGCTGATCTGTTCACCAAAGCTTTTGATGAACAGAGATTTAAGTATCTGATATCAGCTATTGGGATGATTAACTTTGAGTAGACTTTTTATTAAAACTAATTCTAATTATTTCTTCTTAAAATATGTGTGTCCTAAGTTGTCTAGTTCATCACTTTCATAAGCTCATGTTTTCTTTGGATGTAAAATTCTTTTTGAAGACTTTCCTTAGATTCTTGAAAAATTTCTGATACTTCGGAAGATAAAATTTTATCTTCGGAAGAAAAACATGTCTTTAAAATAAATAACTGTCTAAGAGATTTTACCTTCGGAAGAAGTAAAATTCATCTTCCGAAGCTTAAAATTCTTATCTCAGACACTTATCTATTTTCAAGAACCTTTTCTTCCGAAGCAAAATTAACCTTCGGAAGCTTTGTTTTTTCATACAAAGCATTCAAGGGTTTATTTCTCTTCCGAAGCATAAATTATCAAGACTCTCAGGAAAATCTTCCGAAGCCATTTTAGCTTCGGAAGCTTTTTAAATCAAAACTTCCGAAGACAAATAAACTTCGGAAGCTTTTCGAATTCCAAGAAAACTACTTTTTGAGCAAAAGTAAACTACCTTTTCAGAGGTGGGACCGACTTTCGGATTTCAAAGTTTATCCTCTTTCATTAACTTTGGTTCAAATCCCTTTTCATATAAATACCCAACGGTTCCCCCTCTTTCCCACTATCTTCCTCAATTCTACTGTTTCTCTAACCTAATTCTCTAAACCGCCTTTGCTTTCTACCTTTCTTCACCCTTAAGCTTCTGAAATGGCCAACCTTAACCGCAGAAACAACCCTGATTTCTCCATGCAACTACACAGGCAACATAATCAAGTTGCTCTGTTAAGCTCTGAGAAAGATGCAAGTTTCTCAGAGATTTGCCAATTCTTGACTCTGTCAAATATTTCACCTCCCTGACCATTGATCCTACTCTATATGAGGATCATTGCTTGAATTCTGGAAGACCTGCCAAGAGGTCATTATGGATGGGGAGAAGGCACTGTCTGCCACAGTGCAAGGGAGGACAGTCTTCATCACTCCGGCCATCATTAACCAACATCTACAGCTGGATGATGAAGAAGGTGAGGTGTCCTTCCCAAAAGAAGCTGTTAATCATTCTTTTGAGCAGATGGGCTATGAGGGAGATTTCTCTGTAAAGACCTTTAGGAAAGGGAAGGTCTCATCCCAATGGAAATTCCTGCTCCATGTGGTTATCCACAGCTTGTCAAACAAGCATGGTGGATGGGACCAGATTCCTGAGGATCTCTCCTTCATAGTTCATGGAATGGTTCAGGGGGTCAAGTTCAGGTATTCACAATTTGTTTATACTAATTTACTTGCAAACTTAGACTCCTTAGAGTATTACATGTTTCCTAGATATGTTCAACACATTCTCAACTGTGAACTGGGCTCACAGTTGAGGGAAACAGGTAATATTCTTAAATTGGGACAGATGAAGCCCGGCATCTTTAAAATAATGAAGAAGCCAACTGTAGGCTTCTCTGGGGTAGAAACAGCCCTAGTCCCAAAAATGTTAGAGCTCATTGCTCAAGGTGACAACCTAGCAACACAAGCTAGTGTTGAACCCACACCTCTTTTGTCCCTACCATTAAAAAGACCAGAAATCACCCTCACCTACCAAAGAAAATCCAAACGAACCCCTGCTCAGACTATTGAGTCTGTGCAGGCCCCCAAATACTCAACCTTACAGGAAGAAGTGGACACTAGAGCTCCCACTTCTCCTGAGGAGCAAACCACTCCCATTACTTCACCTATCAGGGCTGAGGTTCCTCAAGCTCACCCTGATGAGCTCAATAGCCCAACAACCTTAAGCCTTCACTCTGAGTCTCAACACTCAAGTGGACAACCTTCAGGGGACAGCTACCATCCCCAGCCTTTGGATCTCAACCAACCAATTCCCAACCTATCCTTTTACACTGATGAAGACTTAGGATTCAGTGAGTACCATGAGTCTCTCTTCTCCTCCCCTACTCAAAGAGAGATGAGTACCTCTGACTCTCCTCAGTCTATCCCCCATCAGTCACCTATTACTGAGGTGGACACTTCTGAACCTGTTCAGGATGTCCATATGGAAGAGGCTCTCACTTTTGAAAGTGATTACATCATTAAGACCTCAACCATGGCAACTCAGCCCATTGGCATCTCAACTGAGGCTGCCAGTGAGCAGAGGAAAACCAGCAGCCAAGAAACTCAAGCTGGTGGTGAGAGAGAGGACTTTGGTCCAATCATCTCATCCCCCAATGAATCTTCTGATGAAGATGAGGGGAATTTGAGACTAAAGGTGCAAAAACTGTCAAAAACATGCACCTACTTAGTCTCTAAGGTTAGTCACTTGGAATCTCAGGTGACTACCCTGCAAAACAGGGTCAATGATCAGCAACTCCAGATTTCATATCTGCAGGAAAAACTAGCTGGGAGACCTTTAAGGAGAGCTCAACCAGGAACACAAGAACCTGTGGAAGTGATTGACTTATCCTCCAGCTCACCTATGCAAGTGGGTGATGCTACCAAAAAGGGGGAGAAAGTTGTTACAACCACAGAACCTGGGAGTTCTTCAGAGAGAATGGACATAGAGGACTCACCATCCTCACTTGCTGTTGTGCATTCTCAGCAACTTCCTCAAGTTCACATTAATGTGGACTCTATAGACTCTCTCATCAGGAGTCTCTTTGAGGAAGGCATACCAAGGGCTGTCTCATCTCCACCACTGGGAACTGGCAATCAAATCATAAGGTGGAGGTATGATGATGACAGAAGAGCCCTCATACTTCAAAGAGTTCAAGGCCAACAAGAAGTTTTTCAATTCCAAAGCCTGAGCTTTTATGAAAGACTGGATTTAGTCAACTTGCCACTTGTCAATCCAAGCAATTCAAGACAAGCTGACAGGCTGGCTCAAAGAATCCAAGACAGGATCCTTGCAGAGTTCTCTCTAAGAAGGAGACTTAGGGAATCAGGCAATGTCATCGGTCAACTGGATGTTGAGGTGGACCCTAAGATTAGTTTCATAGGGGAAACCTTGACTGAAGGCCCAGTGACAGAACCTGAGACCCCTGTCTCATCATCAACAACTGCTGCTGAGGTCCAAACTCCATCTGAGACACCTGCTGGTGAAGGTGTTTCTCAGCCTCTCTCTGGCCAGAGCATGGAAGCTACTCCAAGCAATGAAGGCCAAGCTTCAATCCACCCTGAGTCACAAAGGTCTGTTGGTGACAAAGGGAAAAGGATAATGACTCCTGAGGAAATTGAGGAGGAAGAGAGAGAGAGAGGAAAAGGAGACTAAGGGAGAAAGTTCCACTGGGTCATCTAGCTTCATGCAAGCTGCAATCAGGGCTGCTCCCAGACCAAATACTCAAGATGATGAGTTAAGGGCAGTCAGGATTACCTACTTACAGACCAGGAACTATGACATTGATGAGATCATCTCCCTCCCCTTAGAAGAACTAAATGAACTGGCTGACAGAGAAGTGTCAAGAGAGTTGAAGGAGAAAGAGGATGCAATGATACTTCTCCAACTCAAAGAGGAGAAGAGACAGAAAAGACTTTACAAGCATGCTCCTACTCTCTCACCAGTTCAAGAAAGTCCTGCACAGGAAGATGTGGCTCCACAAGAACCTCAGGTAGATAAAGAGGAAGATAGGATCAAGATGATCAACTACCTGAGTGCCACAGGCTTCTATCAGGCAGATGCACTTCTCCCTTTGTCCTATGACTTCATTGAGTTCGAGTATTAAAGCAACTTGAGCTTGAGTTAGTCAAGGAAAGAAAGACAACCAAAAGGAAACTAAGGGAAGAAGCTGCAAAGTCAAGGGCCATCATTCAAAAGAATGCAAAGAAGTCTGCTGACAGACAAAGAATGGTGAGCTTCTTGAAGCTGTATGGATTCTCCGGAAGGAGACTTGGCCCCATGTCTCTATCCACTATGGATGAGCATATTAGGGTGATCAAGCAGAAGATTAAGAGTGGAGAACTTATTGACTTGCACTCTCTTCCAAGTCAAGTCCCACCTGAAGTGGAGGTCAAGTTTGAACAACCAGAGACACCTCAACCAGCACCTCCAGCTGAGCCCCAGCAAGCTTCATCTTCTGATCCTAGGCAGGGTCAAACTCCCTCTCCTTCTGAACCTGTGAGGGAGGAACACCCAACTGAGAAAGACACTGATGATCAACATGGTGCTGCAGACCAGTCTTCTCAGTTAAAGACAACCAAGAGGAAGAAGAGGATGGCTTCTAAACCAAAGACAAAGAAGAAGAAGCCAAAGTCATCTACCTCTGCACCTCAGGCTGAATCAGATCAACCTGAGGAAGTGCATGATGAGGCAGCCCAATCAACTCCTATTCAAGTGGCTCCTCTAACTAGTGAGACACCCATCTTATCCTGGACTTACTCTACCAATCCAGAGAGATGGACTGTTATCAGAGATCAAGGTGTTGAGAATGTCTACTCATGGCAAGACATAATCAACTTACCTCTGCATGATCTCTTTGAGATGAGAAGATACTATGAAAGTCTTGATGATCCTGACCATCTCATGAAGAAAGGAATGGTCCTGATTGTACTGAAGACTACCAACATTTGAAGATCTTCCAAGTGTTTTGGTAGCATCAGCCTAGGGGAGTTTGTAAGGATTCCTGAAGTCTGATGCAACCCAAAACAGCTTAAGTGTCTCAGCAACATGCACTAAGTACTGAAGTGAAGAATGCTTCGGAAGTTTTACACAAAGCATTAGAAAATACTCTAAGTGTAAAATCTTCCGAAGCCAAGACCAATATCTTCCGAAGCCAAACATGAAGTCTTCCGAAGCTTCAGAGACAAAGTCTTCCGAAGCCTCATCCTATGAAGACAGATTTCTTCCGAAGACTTTTAGTACACATGCTTTATCTGATGTACTGTTCCATAAAGCACCTTTTCCGCTGCATCTCTGTAAAGTCACCAACTTACATGAGTTGGTGAAAAGGGCCTTGCTTTTGGTAACTGTACATTGAGGTCTTGAGTATTCAACTTTCCACTTTATGTACTTTATCCTTTTTGTATTGTATAAGGATGTGAGCTATGGCATGTCATAGTCACAAGGTCAAAAGGCAGATATGCCTTTTGATCCTACAATTGATTTTGTTAGTGTCTAGTCAATTGTATCCAGCTGGCTTTCAAAGTATAGCCGGCTGTAGGTTGTAGTATAAGTATTTCAAGTTCTTGTATCTTTTCTTTATGCTTTGTAACACTTGTAAAAGAACTTGAGAAAGCAATATACTGCCTCCTTGAAACCCATATTCTCTTGTTCTGTCTCTTGCTTTACTTGTGTTCTTTGTATCACCTTTGGTTACCCAGTTCACTGTTTGATTAGAGCTTAGTTATTCTCCTCATTGTGTTGTTGTGTTGTAATTGTGCTTAAGCCCTTAAACGGTCCTGCAGATGAGACATACATTGTACTTGTGTCGATATGTTCTATTGGTTTCGTTACCTAACTTCTTTATTATGATGTTAAAGGAAATTGTAAACTTTCTGGATTCAAATATTGGTATCAACAACAACTATAAGAGATGATTAAACAGAAAACTCTTATCAATAGTAAAAATGAACAATCAATCAAGAATCAGAACATTACAACTTCAAATATGAAAACTACCAATCTGACTAACTAGACAAGCAACGATGAGTTGCTTGACATCACAGATTGGAAAGAAGATCTATATTGAAGATGATGAAACTCTTGATCTCAAACGAGAAGAAAACCCTAGATGACGTTTCTTTTTAAACAAGAAAGAGACGATGAAACAATATAAAGGAGCATCACTTCGGGACACACAGCATCAGTCCATCCACTTTAGAGAAAATCAACAAGCAGCCCTTCCACAATAAGAATTTACAGAATGCACCCTCGAACAATAACCAAACACAAAACAAACAAAAGAAACAATAAGAATTGAATTGAAGTAATATTCAATATAAAATTTAACACCCACCCTCAATTCAATTACTTAAATAAGTCTACAAGACCCAGTTTCTCGCACATTACTTTATGTTGACTAACACCAAGACTTTTTCTAAATACATCAGCAGGTTGATCAGCAGTATTTATTTTTATAATTTTGAAAACTCCTGCTAAAACTTTTTCTCTTAAAAAAAACAAATCAATCTCAAAATGCTTTGTTCTCTCATGAAATACAGGATTAGCAGTCATAAGAATAGCAGCACTGCTATCACATGAAATTTCAATAGGAATAGGACAACTGACCTTCATATTATCAAGAAGCTTTCGAATCCATATTAACTCACAGCCAGTAGAACACATAGCTCGATATTCTGCCTCAGCAGAAGACCGAGAAACAGTATTTTGTTTTTTACTTTTCCATGATATAAGACTACCACCCAAGTAAACACAAAAACCAGTTACACAACGACGAGTAGACAAACACTTTCCCCAATCAGAATCAGAGAATCCTTTTAAACTAAACTCAGATTGTTTTTTAAAAAATAACCCCATTCCAGGATCTGATTTCAAATATCTCAATAATCTCAATGCAATTTTAAAATGAGATTGAAGAGGTTTATGCATATATTGACTGAGACATTGTACAGTATAAGAAATATCAGGACGAGTTAGAGTTAAATAAATAAGTTTTCCAATTAAAGTTTGATAAACTGTAATATTCTCAAGAACAGAATCATCATTTCCCAAATTAGAACCATCAGATATAACAAGATTCTGTTCCATAGGAATAGCAACAGGTTTGCATGCAAGCATTCCAAATTCTTTTAGTAACTCCAAACAATATTTTCTTTGATTTAAACACAAACCTTGAGGTGTTTCAATAGCCTCAATACCAAGAAAATATTTTAAAACACCCAAGTCTTTAATAAGAAAACTTTGATTTAACATATGTTTAACTCTTGAAATTTCATCCTCACAATTTCCAGTTATAACAATATCATCAACATACACAAGCAGCATGACAATAATGGAACCACTAGACTTAACAAACAAGGACACATCATTCTTACTTTGAGTAAAACCAATAGACTTAAGAGTAGAAGTAAGCTTTTCATTCCACTGTCGTGGAGCTTGTTTAAGTCCATACAAAGACTTAACAAGTTTGCAAACTTTACCACTATTAGTTTTAGACCCAAAACCATCAGGAATAGTCATATAAACATCCTCATACAAGTCACCATACAAAAAAGCATTATTGATGTCAAGTTGAAACAATTTCCAATCATACTGAACAGCAACAGCAATTAAAGTCCTAACAGTAGTCATTTTAACAACAGGAGCAAATGTCTCATCAAAATCAATTCCTTCAGTTTGACTATACCCTTTAGCCACCAATCTGGCTTTGTACCTTTCTATCTCACCATTAGATTTATATTTAATCTTATACAACCACTTACACCCAATAGCTTTTCTATCTTTTGGCAAATCAGTGATAATCCAAGTCTTATTTCTATTTAATGCTTCAATTTCATTGTTCATAGCATTTACCCAGTTTATATCTTGACAAGCTTCACTATAAGATCTAGGTTCAACACTTTTATCAAGTAAAGACAGGAAAGAGACATTATCAGCAGACAGATTCAGATTGGTAAAGTTAACATATCGATTCACACCATATTTAACTTTTCCTTCAATAATATAATCACTAAACTTAGAAGGTAAAGAACCCACCCTTCCTGATTTACGAGAAGAACCTAGATCTATTGCCTCAGTGCCCTCAGGGATTGCATCAAATGATGCACTATCCTTTTCCGCATCTGGACTACCAGCGGTTAAGTCATGATGTTCCTCAACTAGGTTTCTACTATGAATCAAGGAATCAGCAGTGGGTCTAGAAGGACTGACATTAACAGCAGAGCTATGCTCAGTATCTGTCCTAAGCCTGCTGTCCTGGTCTCCTAATGAACCACACACATGTTCCTCAGCAGGAGAGGAACCTGACTCAACATTATCATCAGAGGAAACCCTAGGAAAAACACGTGACCCACCCTGGCTGGTAAGACCATTGGAATCCTTCCCTTCATCATCGGGCAAAACATTATTTTCAGAGTTATGGGTGTCAAAACAAGCATCAAAAAAATTTAAATGAGTTACTTCAGATGATGTAGTTTCAGCTTGTTTTTCTTTTAATGGAAAACAATTTTCAAAGAATTTAACATCACGAGAAAAAAATATGGAGTTATCATCTAAAGACAAAAGTTTATATCCCTTTTTTTCAAAAGAATAACCTATAAAGACACACTTAACAGACCTTGAATCAAACTTGTGATTAGGATTTAAGTTTGCAGCAAAAGTAAGACACCCAAAAGATCTGAGATGCAAAAGAGAAGGTTTTTTATGAAGCAACAGTTCAAAAGGCGATTTCCCGTTTAAAACCGAGGAAGGAGTCCTGTTAATCAAGTAAGTTGCAGTCAAAATACATTCAGACCAAAGTTTAAGGGAAATGTTACTTTGAAACAGTAAAGACCTGGCCACATTCAACAAGTGCCTATGTTTTCGCTCAACAATACCATTTTGTTGAGGAGTGTAGGCACATGAAGTCTGATGTAGAATACCACTAGTTTTTAGAAAGGAGTCAAATTGATTATTAACAAACTCAGTACCATTATCAGTTCTTAAACATTTTATGTTGAAACCAAACTGATTCTTAAGAAGTTTCACAAAACACTGAAAATTGTAAAACACTTCATCTTTAGACTTTAACAAGTAAACCCAGACAGCTCTAGAGTAATCATCCACAATAGTTAAAAAATATCGATGTCCTTGCCTACTAGTAACTTTAAAAGGTCCCCATAGGTCAAGGTGAATAAGTTCACCAACAAGAAGTGATTTGTGATCACTACTTGAAAAAGATTTTCTAGTTTGTTTAGCACGTTGACAAACTTCACAAGGCATATTGGAGTCAATTTCCTTAATTTGAAGATCATGACTCAAAGTTTTTAATACTTGAAAAGAAGGATGACCCATTCTAGAGTGCCACAACTTTACATCAGATTGGTCAGACTTAACACTGTTTCTACACACAAAATCATAAGACTCAGGGTGTTCAAAGTAATACAGGCCATTCACCTGTTTACCAGTCAGAAGAACCTTCGTCCGAGCGAAGTCCTGAATCCAACATTTAAACTCATCAAACCAACATCCAAGCTTATTATCTCTAGCAAGTTTATACACAGATAGGAGATTGACACTATATTCAGGGACAACCAACACATCCACAAGAGTTACATTGTTAGAGAGTTTAAGTTTCCCTATTGATTTTATGACAGTTTTAGTTCCATTTGGATGACCAACAGTCATATTGTAACCAGACACATCAACTAAGTCAAACATAGACACTTCAGACAAAACCATGTGTTGATTTTCCCTAGAGTCAATAATCCATCCCCTATTATATGTGGAGTCAGGTTTAGAAACACCACAGAAAAAATTACAGTTACCATCGAAGACAGTACCTGCCATATTTGAGATCCCTTGATCTCCAACAGTGTTATTACCGAGAAGAGACATAAGTTTGGCATATTGATCAGCAGACAACTGAAAAGACTCTCCTTTACTATCAGAGGAATCACACACCACATTGTTAGATTTAGGTTTATTTCCTGAGACTTTCCCTTTGTAATTCGCTGGATACCCAATTATTTCAAAACATTTTTCAATTGTGTGACCATTTTTATTACAGTTGGAGCATTTCATAGAGGAACCTTTTTGAAAACCTTTTTTTATGTTCCCAGTTTTAGCCACAAAAGCAGCAGGTTGAGATGGGCTTGAAGAAGAAACCTCTCTATGAGACTCCTCACTGGATATAAGAGCAAAGGCATTTTTAACAGAAGGCAATGGTTCTTTGGACAGGATGGAAGATCTCAGAGGTAGGTATTTCTCATCAAGACCCATCAAAAATTGCATCAATCTTAGATTTTGATTATATTTAGACACTTTTTCAGCAGCAGCACATGTACATTTAGGTAAGTCAGTTAAAATATCCAGTTGTCTCCACATTGAAGACAACTTATGATAATATTCAGAAATTGAATTACCATTTTGCCTTAAACAATTAATTTGTTGATGCAATTTGAAAGTAGCAGACCCATCTACTTTTGAATACGTTTCTTTTAATTCAGACCAGACATTAGACGCACGTTTAGAAAACACTTGACCTACAAACAGTTCCTCAGAAATAGAATTGAGTATCCAAGACAGAACTACAGAGTTACATCTCTCCCATTGTCTACCAAGGACTTCATCAGTGGTAGACTTAACACAAGAACCATCAACAAAACCAAATTTATTTTTGACATTAAGAGCGAGTTCCATGGCATTAGCCCAAACATTATAATTTTCCGTACCTTTCAGTTTTATGGACACAATAGTCAAAGATCCAGTATCACTAGCATGTAAGTATAGAGGATCACCAAAATCAAGACTACTAATTAGAGTAGGAGAAGGTGCAGGGTTAACAACAGCCATAATAGAGACAAAACAAATTATACACACCCAACAGGAGAAAGAAACTAAACAGCAAGGATCACACAAGCACACAACCTGCGAAACTCCTTCAGGAACCAGATACCCGGTCAATTGATTGACTGGCCAAGTATGAAAAGGAGGAGCAGGCACAGATGACAAACAAAAACACACCCCAAGCACTCAAAGCATGAAAAGATCAATAACTCATATAACAATGCAACATTACTGGTCCATCTAGCCCAGTCCAAGAATGCCTAAACAGAGAAACAGATATACTAATGCAAATGAGAGCAAGGGAAAGAAGATCCTTACAGTCGGTCCAATAGTATGAGAATACCAGAATACCAAGATGATACCCAAGATACACAGCGGAATACGAACTTTTGATTTGCGGAAGACTAACAGGCACAGCTTCAACAGAATAGCCTTCACTTAGGGCTATTCAACCTTGAGAGGCACGCCAGAGACACGAACAGTCACCCGCACACTAGGGTTGCTGAAACCCTAGACCGATGCACAAGACTTCACCAAGATTCACCCCAAACTTCAGAACTCTCCCAACACAAGAGAAAGAGGAATCAACAAAGGTGAAGAAACCCCAATAATGAGAACCCAGCCCAGAAACCCTAGATGATCAATTTCTCAAAAACATGAATCAACAGAGCGATAATCGAGAGCACATGGCTCTGATACCATGTAAACTTTCTGGATTCAAATATTGGTATCAACAACAACTATAAGAGATGATTAAACAGAAAACTCTTATCAATAGTAAAAATGAACAATCAATCAAGAATCAGACCATTACAACTTCAAATATGAAAACTACCAATCAGACTAACTAGACAAGCAACGATGAGTTGCTTGACATCACAGATTGGAAAGAAGATCTATATTGAAGATGATGAAACTCTTGATCTCAAACGAGAAGAAAACCCTAGATGACGTTTCTTTCTAAACAAGAAAGAGACGATGAAACAATATAAAGGAGCATCACTTCGGGACACACAGCATCAGTCCATCCACTTTAGAGAAAATCAACAAGCTGCCCTTCCACAATAAGAATTTACAGAATGCACCCTCGAACAATAACCAAACACAAAACAAACAAAAGAAACAATAAGAATTGAATTGAAGTAATATTCAATATAAAATTTAACAGGAAATATAGTTTTATTATTATAAGAAAAAAAGAATGTTGCAACAAAGCTCACACTCCTGCTAAAACTTAGGGAACACAGTATGTCGCTTTTGATCAGTGTTTTTTTAGACCGGATCGGACCGGCCGGTTCGACCGGGAATCGGTGCAGTGTCCGGTCTGGTCTGGTGTGATTCGATTTTTGATACTTCATCTAAGAAAAAAGCGGCTCAAGTACAATTTCTAACATTAGTAGGTTTTTTTATTATTTCAATCAAATTTACTTTGGTTAAAAACCGAATTCATCTTTTGTTTCTTTGCTTCAAGTTTTGCCGGGTTTAAATTATTTGTATCAGAATCTTATTCTATAGACGTTTCATTAAAATACATAATAATATAATTAAACTCTTGATATGTATATGTTAAGATTATCGTTTCCTAAGGCTATAACTAGTCGACTTTACTATTTGAGAAATTTGTATTTAAGAGTTGAGATCGAATTTTGATAACAGAGACTGTGATAACATATAAAAAATTAGTTATTAGGTTCAAATAAAACCAGTTGGTATAGCTATAAACAAATCAAACAAACACGAATAAAGATTTGTTCGTGTTTGTTCATTAAGGAATTGAAGTTGTTCTACGAATTGTTCGGGAATGCTTACCGAACGAAATTTCTGGTTCGTGTTTGTTCATTAAGCAATTTTGACTGTTCATGAACTGTTCACGAACACTTACCGAACATAAATGAACTCAAATGTTCATGAACATAAACAAATACAAACGAGAGTTTGTCAGTCTCTACATAAACTTAACATATTATCCTAACTTACTTGACATAATTATCATAAATATAATTAACACAAATATTAAGAAGTTTGTCAAGTTTTAGCATAAATTGAAGTAAAAAATGATCAAATCGGGATGTTCGCGGAGATATATAGTATAACTAGGGTTTCGTATTTTTAAATAAAAACCAGTATAAACATATCTAAATGAACAAACTCAAACGAACATAAACTAACGCTTTATCGAATGTTCACAAACATTTTATCCAATGTTCACGAACACAAATGAACGAACATGGCCTCTGTTCATGTTCGTTTGATTAACTTACCTAACACAATTTTCTTGTTTGTGTTCATTCATTTTTTTAACGAACAAACATAAACGAACTTCTTACGAACAGTTCACAAACTGTTCGTTTACTACCCTACCAGTTGGGCTAAATGTACTATTACAATATACACACACACATTATAACATATTAAATTCCGTTAAATCAGTTATAACAAAATCACATATTATATATCACAATTCACAATTCTGGTTATATTGATTACGTACGTAAGTTTATATAAAAAAAATATATTAGACTTTGTTGATAGCATTCTAAATCTTATATAAAAAAGACGAAAATCATGTCGCGCCATGGGCCTAATACCAGGAAAAGATTAAAGTCGAAATGTCGTCGTGAACCTACGTGTTGAGGAAGCATTAATAACATACACACCTTTAAATAAGGAAAGCAAAACCTCAACGTCTTTAATAACATTTGCAACTAATAAAAAATAAAATCATCGAAACCCATGAAATGCAACGAGGTCATGGATATATTCAAAACTTTATGTAAAAAATGACACAATTTAAGAATTCATGTCGAAAGCAGATAGATTCTGAATTCTCAGTTGTGAAGTTATTATTTTTAACCTTTTGGTACATGCCTCACACACAAAAGTTTTGTTTTTTTGTTTTTTTTTGTTTTGCTTTCTTCTTTCATAACTTTTGAATTATGATTTGTAAAATTCTGAATACATTGTTATGACGGGATTCTTTATCTACGTTTCAATTTAAAAATACTCAAAACGGAATTGTACGTAATGATCTAAATCTTGTTGAAGCACAAATATAAAAACCGTTAAAGATGTTTCAAATTTTTTATTTTTAAGAAAATTTTCCCTCTTACAACTTTAAAAATATAATGTATTTTAATTTCTGAATTTCCAGTTGCAATATGCTTCTTTTTAACATTTTCGACGTGATTTTTTTTTTCAAAACCGATCCGTCGATGTAAATTATAATCAAAATTACAGGGTGAATATTAATGTACAAGTCGTCAAAACCGACTAGTTTACATCATAGTTCCTTTTTTTTATTAAGTTCTGCATATTTCCATGCCTACTTCACAGTGCTTGAGTTTAAATCTACTAGTTGGAAACTGGAATTGATTTTTATGATACTTTTAGTTTGAATATTATGTGTTAATTTATTCGAGACAATAAAAACAAAGATTAACCTTATATCGTGTACATACATTCTCTTAGCTTAATTTTAACGTCTCATATAAAACGAGTTCAGGTGTTGGGGCTCTTTTCATAAGTTTTGGTGGGTGGTTTGTGTTCTTAATAAAACAAGTTTGAAATAATTTAAATATTCTACTTTCCGCAAACAAATAATTTATTGAAGTTAGGGGATGTTTGGCCGCATCTGAATCAGCTTTTTAATGGTTCAGATGTCTGAATGGTTCATCACTTAATGGTTCAGACTGTTTGTTTCGCGAGCAAATGTCGTCTGAATGGTTCAGACATTTGTCTTTGAATGGTTAAGTATTATACAATGCTAAATGATTAAGAGGTCTAATGCTGAATCGTTAAGATTTTCATCTGAATTGGTCAGACATTTGCCTTTTAATAGTTAAATGATATACTAGTTTTTAATGGTTCAGCACCTAATAGTTCAGGCCTATTATTGATTCAACAATTAATCATTTAGAAATTGATAAACAACCCCTTAAATCCCTTAAATTTACTTTCAGATAGAATTACTACCTTTATATTTTCTATTTTTTTCTTTTTGTCAACATGTATTTGTGAGTAGCACCTTTGTTTTTTTCTCTTGAAGATAGAATTTTTGTCACCCTTGATTGCGACTCCTGTGGTTGCAATTTGATTCTCTAATTTTGGAATCAATGTGTCGTTTATCAATTTAGGGTTGTTTTCTGTTATATTTTTGTATTAAATGGTTTTATAAAATAACATCATGCTTTAAGATTTCTTACACCGTTTTTTTTTGTAAAGGAATAACTATATAAAAAATCTACCTACAAGCAAAACTCTAGAATGCGGATAAATGAAAATTACAAGTAAACACGGGGTTTTCAATCCGATGTTACGGTCCCAAGAAATGCTAATTTCTTATTATATTTAAATATTACTAATTATCAACTTATGGATGCATTAGTTGTTGTACCATTTGCATAAAATGTTGTACATGTCTTTTTTTCTTTTAATATTTGTTTTAAACCCAATACTTTTACATCTTTCATAAATTTAACCCCTATAAATTATCACTTTTAACTTTAGTCCCCAATACTTTCATCTTTTATAATTTTTTGATTTATGGTCAACACTTTGAGTCGACATGTCGTAACGTGCACGTGTAATTTACATTGTTACGCTTATTTTTTCTCATTTAACACCCGTCAGGTTTTACGTTTCACGTGCGTGGTTCAACGTGTTGCGTCTACTTTCCATTTGGTTTTATTTTTTTTGTTTTTATTTGTTTTTTAATACGAGCTTTTACGGTGTTGATGGTATTTGCCGATGTGTGACATTGGTGTTATTTGGTACGGTTTTACGCCCCCGCCGCAACGCGGGGGCTTGATACTAGTGTATACTAATTACCAACCTTTGTATGCATTAAAGGTTATATCATATGTTTTATTGGTTGTACTATTTTTTTCTTTTTGTTTAATATTTAACTTTTTTATTTTAACCCAATATTTTACATATTTTATAATTTAGCCCCAACATTTTATTACTTTCAAATTTGGTCTCCTATATTTTTATATTTTATAAATTTTTCGGTTTACGTTTCGGTCTAAATTTTACAACTCAACACGTCATAGTGTGCATGTGTGATTCAACGTTTTTACGCTTATTTTTCACCCATTTAACGGCCCCATAGCAACGCGCTGGTCCTAGATCACTTGCTTATTGTTTTATATGTTTTATGTTTCGCTTGCGTGATTCAATGTTTTTACGTTTGCTTTTCTTTCGGTTTTATTTTTTTTGTTTTTATTTATTTTTAATATGAGTTTTTTTATGTTGATGGTCACTGGCATGATGTGTCATATGCTACGTGGTATGGTTTTACGTCACCGCTGCAACGCGAGGCTGGATTCTAGTTTTTATTTAAACACCAATGATGGGAATAATTAACTATATGATAAAAAATAATTAACAATAGGATTGCAAGTTGCAACCCAAGTTTTTTCTGTCAACACAAGTTTCAAAAAGGCGTGTCACTGTTTTGAATGATTGTTGCAAACTGGACATAATAGATAGAAAATTTCCAACCCTTTAATATTCAAATTGATCTTTCTAGGGACAAATCGATTCTAAGTAGTGTGAATCAACTGATAAATATGTGTTTGAATAGAATGAACAGTAAAAAAACCCTTCCCCTCCAGCTCCCACACCGATCGCTCTTCACTCCTGGACAACAAAATGTTCCATAGCAAGGAAGACGCTGCTAACAATTGCAATTACCTCAACCACCTCGCCCTACGTGTCCACCCATGTACTCACGGTCTTTAACAAAACAATCTTTATTCAATTCCAGATTAAATAACCAACGAAAAATAAGAGAGATCTAACCAAACCAAATATCCTTCTAAAAACGGCAGATGCACAATTTCCAACCTTTCTCCTTAAAGACAATCCCAGAATAAGATCATTACCGTAAGATTGGCCCAAGACTTGATATTTTTGCACACTCCATTCCCAAGACCAACAAATCATCAATCAACCTTGATTTAACCCCATAATACTCTTAATAATCTTTACCCAAAAATCTTTTGCACAAATCAAATCTCCATCGCCATTTATATAATAACACTAGAGGCTTTCCATACTACCAATCCTCAACTCGCCTTCATCTTTGGAAGCCATAATCAAACCCTAGAGATTTTCCTACGATTTTAAAAACTTAAAACGTAAAGATTCTAATGCTTACTAACCTTAACCCGAAGAAGGAAAAGAGACACATAATACGTACCCAGGGAGCCGAGGACCAAGAATATCAACATGGATCTCCTCCAATTGATACTATGTTAGCCTATAGTCACTAAATTAGTCAGACCATTAAGTTGTGACCGTATAGTCATATAGACAATTAGAATAAAGTTAGGCTATACACACCTCTCTTTACAACTTACTAGTCCAACTGGCCTACCAGTGGGCTTGTGTTACTCACTTGGGCCTTCAGTGATTAACTGGATCAAGCATCTGTTGGGCTTGCTATTGAACTGGACTGCTGGAGCACATGTAGTGTTGGCTGTGTTGTAGTGGCATCACTATGAGAATCTTATAAGCATCGTACATTATCTTAATGTATACAACTCATCCTCATTATAAATGATCAGGATTGGTGTACCGATTAAACATTCTTACATTTTTTTTTCATGATATATAGATATACAGCTTTTACATAAATTGGTTGATTCATCGGATGCATCTTTATTCTCCATGCCATGACACGACTAAGTTGTGATGCTTAAGAAGTTGGGCATAAAGACTGGTACTCCTATCAGCACATTCAAGAGCTTACCTTAATCAGCCGTTACACTTTTGGTCCTTTATAACGACAAGATGAACACAATTCTCCTTGATCGTGTCGTTTTTGTCTTCAAACCTGAACTTATAAAATAAATGAACACACAAAGCGAGCGTACATTTTCTAACCCAATATAATAATTAATCAAAAGTAAACACATAACCTAAGAACCTTCATTTTGATCCTGATTATTAAAAAAACCAAACCAATATATAGGATATTAGTAACAGTTGTAACATCATCCCATGGCAAATAAAGAAACATATAAATCTAACATTACAAATATGGAATATAAATTCAAGATCATATGAATATACACTCGACCCTTAATACCAAAACAAATGCCCCGTGAACAAAAGACAAAAAAGGACACAATTCGTTCATATCCACCTCGAACATTGTCCCAAAACATTCAACGACTCGAGGTAAAGAAAACCAAACGACTCCCCACCATCCCACTCGACTCCAAACTCTGAACCTGTTCGTTTATTGTACCTGGACCGCCATATATGACCTTGACCTGACTACACCTGACCTTGACCCCAACGGACCTTGACCTGACTACACCTGACTTGACCCGACCAGACCAGACTTGAACTTTGACCCCACCCAACATACCCTTCTGCTAGATCCCCTGCACATTTAATTTGAAGTCATCTCACAGGTACCCTAATAATCAAAATAACATAGTTTTTTTGTTAAGGTGACATTTGTGGTTACCTTTAGCCATTGAAGTTGAATCCACCTGGTGGAACTTGAACGTTTGGACCACCAAAGTTGTAACCAGGTTGTGAACCATCAACAACAGCCTCCTCTTCTTCTTCCAACCAATAGGTCTCGAGGATCTTAACAGCTTTTTCATAAATTTCATTATTGTCATGACTTTGTAAGTTCTCAATCTTTTCTAACCCTTCTGCATCGTCTATTAACTGGGCATAATAGTTTACGTCTCCTGTGTTACCCAAGTTTTTCTCGGCCTCCCCCACCTTTAAGATGTTCTCAAGCCCTTCTAAACTCACAGTCACAATCCTTGGGTCAGGACATACAAGGAGATCGCACAATGGCTTGATACAACCCTGACTCACCAAAAACCTACAAATGATAGATTATATTTACTATAGTGTTCTTTTTGTAAATTGTAATCATTAGTTCATAACCAACACATTCATTATTTATAGGAAGTCTTGAAAACGCATAAGAAAAACATTAAGAATCAAGCTAACCCGACCCATTTCAACATGAACACATTTTGACCCGTTACTCATATGTATAATCCTGAGTTTATAAAGAATTTAAGAATGTAAAAGAGAACATACTTGATCTGCTCATTAGTGCCACCAGAAGTGGCGTTTGATATTGCCCATGCAGCTTCTTTCTTTATATCAAATTCAGCAGTTTGGAGAAGATTGACCAAGGGAGCAATTAACCCAGCTTCGATTACAGCCTGATATAAAACACATCAAATAGTTAAAATGATTTTACTGGTGATAGAATTGGTCAAAGTTACGAAAAGATAAAGCTGCAAGATTCATATTGTTACCTGAATTTGTTCTTTGTTTCCAGCAGTGATGTTTGAGATTGTCCAGCAGGCTTCTTTCTTGATGCTCTTTTTGTGGTTATTGGTCAACAAGTTCAGGAGGCATGGGAGTGCACCATGCTCAATAATACACTGCATAAAGTATCACCCTTAGCCAAATATACAACTATAATTTAGGATAATAATTTGGAGTAAGAAACAGTAATATGGTAGCCTATCTAGTTCCATAACACGTTTTCGTAAAAATTAATACTAAATTAAGGTAGCTACATCTTTTAAGATTTTTCTGCTAAACTGAACTCTTGAGACAATGCTTAACTAACTTGTTGATATGAAAACATTCTAAAATATAAGACCAAAAGGACTTGAAAGCAAGAAAAGGTGAAAACCACAGCGATCATTTACTTATAACAAGGTGGTGATTTTTTTGGACTGCCACATTCAATAAAATAGCTAGTGCTGCCTGCGTCTTTTTATATGTTCAACTATTTTAAAGTTGTTTATTTGTAAAATTTTAGCTTTTAGAAAAGCAAAAATTATATTATGAAATGGGACTTCAGAATTAAAGATCCCCAACTAGATATAGGAGATAGTGATAAAAAAGAGATACATTGTAAGTCGTTAGATAATATTAAAAAATAACCAAAACAACATAGACCTATTATTTTGAGTTTCACAAGTTAGTAATCCCACATGAAGAAGGACAAGCCTGAATTTGTAAGAAGTAAGAACGCAAGTCATTGTGTGGATCCCAATGTTTGTATTTGGATTCAGTAAGCAACCATTAATAATACCTGTATTACATAAAGTTTAGCAAGCTAATACCTGAGTTTGGAGATCATCACCAGTCACAATGTTGCCAACAGTACGAAGTGCAGGAATGAGTACCGAAGGAGATGGGTGTCTGGAATTTTATACAAACAGTTGTCAGGATAATACTCTAAACGAAAACTGCAAGTATTAAGCAACAACATAGATTGACATTGAACACAACTCACAAGAGAAGCTCAACAAGACGTCTGCAGACACCAGCCTCAATGACAGCCTGAATTTTGTCATTGGTACCATCAGACAGATAGGAGAGGGCCCAGCATGCATCAGTCAACACCTCTTCATCATTTGAATGAACAAGACGCTCAAGAGCAGGTAGTGCTGGTTTTGTCTGCAATCAAAAAAGGTTCAGGTTTCATATTGTTATATTGCGTAACATAATAACTGAAGAGGTAGAATTTTTGACCCATTATTGTGAACAGATCATTTGGGGTCTAATTAAAAGTTTATTAAAAAGAACAAAAGATAACAGGTCAACCTGGTTTAAAAGTTTCACGTGAAATTTGCTTGTAAGGGATACAACCTTCTAGATTGTTTTATTCAATGTTTTAAATTATTACTGTAACAAAAACTTTTCTATACTAATATTTAATGCAGTAATTATTTATTTAAAATCATAAAACAGACAAATCACATTCGCGGGTTAATCCAAACCAACCCATTCTGATCTGAATGAATTTGGACACCCGAACTGTCCATCTAGCCACATCTAAATAACTATATAATGTATAACAAAAGACAAGTAGACAACCTCCTCAAAAGGAGGCTGTGGTTTCCCCCGACAGAAATTTGATAGTGTCCACGTGGCATTTCTCAGCATGGATAGCTTAGCATGCTCATTTAGCTGAGCAAGCAATGGGAGCAAAGCACCTTGACCAAGAACAAGATCCCTACACCTGGGCGAATCACCAGCTACATTTCCCAATGCCCAAACAGCCTACAGCAACAAACATGGTCATATTTAATACAAAACTCTCCATATTTTATGAGTAAGTAATATCATCCACATGTTACCTGCTCACGAACATCATCACTTGGAGAAGCAAGAAGTTTGACAAAGATAGGGACAGCCCCATGATCAATTACAACCTTTGTATTCTCAGAAGTTCCAGAAGCAATGTTTGTGAGCGCCCAAGCAGCTTCAAACTGTCAATTAAACATTAAAAGCAAATAAAAAAACAGAAAAAAACAGTACACCATGCACCAGTAAAGCCAATGGTTCAGTATAATGCTGACCTGAAGCTGTGGAAAATCCTCTCTCATCAAGAACTCAACGAAGCGAGGTACCACACCAGATTGTATAACTTCCTCAATTGGTGGGCTACGTTCTGTGAAATAAAGTACAGTCAGTTGTACAAGTAGGGTCAACAGATAGTATTTGAAACTAAATATATTTCAGAACAAAAAGAAAATAATTACCTATTGAGAGCAATTTACGAAACTGAGTTGTTGCCTCCAGCTGCATGTTGTTATCATTCGAATAGACTCCAGCAACCATAGAAGGAAGGCTCTCTAACTGCAATCCAACATCATTTTAACAGTTCACATAACGAGAATACAAAGAAAGTGTATCTACAATCATTTATCGATATAATAGTGAACAAATCCTCATTTGTATATTACGGTATTCAGAAAGCATGGTGGTTAATTCTTTAAAGCATCTGAACAATCATAAGAAGGTCAGAGGAAAACTGAACAGAAATCACTGTATAGAATGATATAATTTTGGAAAAGAACAGCCAATAAGTTTTAAAAGTTCCAAATTATAAGAGTGACAAAAACAACATTAAGCTTTCAAGTTTCAATTGGAGAACGATATTGAAAGAACTATCCCATTCACCTTCCCAAAATCTAAAAGAAGAACCAGACTTTTACCCTTGAACAAAAACTTCACACAAGCACAACAATATGGTAAACCTTACCTAAAAACTGCAACTTTCAAACCTAACTCGTTTCAGTCGCAAAAATAACTTCTTCTATCCACATCCATGAAAAACTCATTTACTGTATACATGATCCATGGCTCCATGCACATACGAAACTCAAAAACTAGTTTTCAAAACAGATACACATCTAAGTTGTAATAGTCCAATCATATAGGCGTAGTTAGACTTAGAAATTAACTAATCCTAGCTTTTACCTTCCTATCAGCATATACTCTTCTTAATGAACCTAGCTAAAGAACTTTAAATGGTGTTTAGAACAAACAAGCAACCCCACAAACTGTCTCAACACTAAAACCTGATTGATAAAGTTAAACATAGAAAACAAACACATAATAAATAATCAAATATAAACAATATTGAGTATACAGAGGAAACCAATAAAACAACTGTTATAAACACAAATATAAACAGCTACACAACTCGGAACCTAATCAAGAAAACTAGAAGTCATTCACACACACACACATGGATAAAATAAACTTAATGAACACTATTCACTTTTTGTGGGTGAGAAGGAGCTTGAACCTACAACTACCTGACTTTTTACAACCAAGGGGTGTGCTGGGCACCATCAAAACAATTACATAGGCAAATGCATCAATATCCATAAATGATTTTTAACCAAGTTACTTGCAAGCAGTCAAGGCTCCAATATATGTTCTAAGTTCTAACCACGTTTCACATACTCTAGATAAAAAGAAAATCTGATTAATTAACACAAACATATCAAGAGCTTACAACCTAGTTATACTTATTCCATTGCATCTACCTAACGACTAATAATCTTGGTATTGAGGCTATTGTCATAATATGATGAGATTATATAACAGCATATGCATATGAAATCTATCAAGCTAACTAAGCATGTGGAATCACGCACATCAAAAGGCACAACCAAAAACTTCACATACACTTAATACATGTATCCTCAGTTTACATATCTGTAATAGAACTTTCAAAACCCTAACCTAGGTTACGCACACACAACTCAAAAACCTCTTAACCTAACATATACACAGTCAATCCCATCACACCAATCCATTCACAATCCAATCAAACTCCTATAATCCAAATCACACATACACACAAACAAAACATATATTACAAAAATCGAATCATACGCATCAGCAATCAACCGATCCTCCAACCAACACAACGCAAACAACTCCAATCAAACGCATCTGATCCTAAATCATAAACAACCGAATAGTAAACTGTAAACCTTCTTCTCGATGGTGGAGGTCGGGACCGGAGCACCAGTAGCCACCGGCTGAGACGACGACAGCACCTGCCGCTTCTTCAGCAAGTTCTCCTCCCGCTTATTCTTACGGATCTCGACCATATTGTCTTCTCTCCGTCGCCTTCCTTCATCCGCATCGACGGCGACCTTGTAGCGGTTCCGGCGAACCTCCGTCCTCGCGTTTGGCCTCAGAGACATGATCTGATGAATTGATGATCGATCGATGCGAATCGAGGTGAAATCGAGCCCTAAACAAACGAATTCGTGTGCAAAAAGGAGTTAATATGCAACAAAGTTCATGATTTAGGGGAAGTTGAGTGTGTGTAAGTGTGTATATACACTAGATATACCTTTGTGAGAGGATTTAGAGAGAGAAAGATGAGGGGGTTGTTTGATAATTGATAAGAGATTTTGGATGATTGTTTTGAGTATTGTTTTGTTGGAGTAACTTTAGAAAATGTAATTAGAACTTTGAGTTTACATGTTTGGTCCTTTTAGTTTGTATTTGTTTTAGTATTGTGTGGTGAAGATGAATCTTTTTAAAATGTGACTTTGAATTTGTGTGTGAAATGTGAATGTTTCCTTGGAGTTACTTGCATAGTTACATGGATGTCTTTTTAGGAAAGATGAAAAATATGCAAAGAAGTAAATTACATTTCTAGCTTTTTGTGCCTAGATACCATCTCAAACCATATATTTGTTTTGTGGTTCTATTTTGACTAGTGTCGCACTCTATACCACTATTGTCGCACCTTCTGCCACCAATATCATCACTACATATGAAAGGTTTTGATCCTTGTTTACACCTTTATACAACCATTCAGTTATGTGCCAATCTACAAGAACAACAATTTGCTTCATATGTCTCTTCATCTCCGCCAACTACTTTATATCTAGCTAGTGTTGATTTTATTCGTTTAATTCCAGTTTTATCAACATAAGCTTTCGTTGGTGCTATAGTAGATAACTCCACTAAGGTAAATTACACTTATTTTTTAATTGCTCAAACAAGATGACATCTCATGAGGCCATTTCAGTTGCATCACGTACATGGCCTAAAGTTATCACTCTTAGGTGTGCATATATGGCTTCCATTGTATTCATTACACAAGATAAATCTGAACAAACACTAAGAACTATTGAATGTAATCTGGATATGATTCTAAAGACCCATATGTTCTTTCAATCTACCTAGCGTCGATGAAAACTCTTGGTAAAAAAAATGCATTTTTGGCATTTTAGTTCTAACTTGTTCAAAGCCTCACACTTTATATGGGTTTTGCAACCTTAGACCTTCAAGATGGATATGTTTAGAGTCTTTCATGTCATATTTTATAAAGTGTATTATCCACATTCGTGGTTGGAATCATATTGACCATATGAGCAATTGTTTCTAAGGCATAACTTTAAATGGAACGCGGTCAACTGGTACAACTTATCGTTGACCATCCCATATCAGTAATGTCACACCCCGACCGACGGCGGAATCATCAGGGCGGACGAATATAAAATGATTGTTCATAGCACATGGAACTAAATTAATTGAAATAATATTAAATAACATTATTCATTGAACAATACAAGTCAATTAAGTCATTACAATACACAGAAATATAAACAACAACACAAGATGTTTAATTTATCTAAGTCCAAGTCCTATGTGAGCAAGAAGAGTTCTTCAAGAATCAAACCTGAAACATGTTAAAAATAAAAGGTCAACTTTGAAAGTTGGTGAGATTTCCATAGTTTTTAATACATAAGTATATAAAAGATGGCAATTCATGTCATAGATTAGTGAATAAAGTAACTAGGGATGTAAGACAGAATGCACAATTAAATCTTGAAAGTTTTACAAGTCTCAAACGTTTACAAGTATATACGATTAGCTAAGTGTACTTAGATCAACCAAGCAGGCTTGTCAGGCCATAGATCTATGACGTCGCCAGACTAGCAATAGTTAATGATTGTACATATAATCGACATTACATGGTAGTTACTAAGATCAACTAACACAACATACAAGTGAATTGCCATAAGTTTACAAGAATCAAACGTTTTACAAGTGCAACGATTATAAGATAACATTTTCACCCTAAAATGTGAAAATATGAAAAAGGTGTATAGAAATACTCACATGGAAAACTCATAAGATATATATAAGGTGATGATAAGAAATTAAACGAGGCTCCAATGATTTCTTTTACAAGTTACCTAAACGTATAGATTCCAAGATTAAGTTCAATAATAAGATTAACAATGAGACGTGAACTAGGGTTTCAATTGGAATTTAGGGGTTTAAATAATTAAGTAAAATAATGAATCGTTTATGTTTTGGTTTAGTAAAGATGATATAAATCCATTAAGACCAAGAATAATTAAAAATGATTCAACAATTTAATTTATTAATTTAGTAGAAATTAAGTATAATGTGTGAAAGAAATAATTAATTTAATAATTAGTTATTTAAAATTTGATAAAGGTTATTAATTGAATACTTATTTAAAAATCTTTAAAATTATTTAAATTTATTTTATAAAGTTTTTAAACATTTTAAATGATCTTTATAAAGATCTTATAATATCAAAACTTTAAAACAATAATAAAGAAATAATAGAAAAATTATATTGTTTTATAAGTTTCAAAGTTTAAGTAAAAATGTAAGGAATAAATTGGTTAAATAGTTAAGATGTAAAAGAAAGATAAATCGTTAGTAAACTTAAGTAATTATATACTACTCAAATATTTAATTTATATTGAGTGATGAATAAAGGTTAAGCATTAAAGTGTGAAAAGTAAATAATTATTTATTTATAATATAACATGATTAAATACTTAATTGAATATTTATGATTTAAATAATTAATTAATTTATCATTTAAATATATTAATAATGTTTTATAAAAATTGTTATTCTTAAAGAAAAATAATATATTTAAAATCATAAGTTATTAATACTTTTAAAATTAGTTTAATAGTTTCAGTAACAATAATTTGTACTTTGATTAAATAGCATATTAGTATATTTTCTTGAAGTTTAAAATATATATAATTAGCCAAAAATATAAATGCTCGAGGCCGGGTTCGAACCCGAGACCTCCTGCATTCAAGGGTGGCGTGGTAACCATTTGGGTTGAAGCCCGGATCTGCTACTAAGTCGCATTAAATCTTTAAAAACATAGATTGCTTATTTTCCCAAAATCTTCATGAACCCTAATTCGATTTTGATCCAATTGACCATCCAAACAATGTTGTTAACGAAATCATACATGGGGCTTTTGATCCCAAAGTGAAATCGAGTATATAGATGAGTGAACCGTACGTGATTGAGTTCGGGTTTGATGAAGACGATGGCAAGAACCATCGCGACCACGTGGATGCAGATTCAAGGTGTAAACGTTGTTGTTATTCAAATTGGCTTTGCAGGTAGATTCAAAAGTCGATGATAAGCAAAATTCCTCTGTTAATTAGAATGATTTGATCGATTTCACTGTAAACGGATTATGAGTTTGATTCGGTTGTTTCGAGTATGATTCTATGTTTAACCTACGGTTTCTACTGAAATTAACTTTGTGCATTCATTCTAATTGATTAAGAATACGTTTATGGATGTATTAATTAGACAATTGATTGGTTATTGAGACGAAACTGATTCGGGTTTTCAATTGTAGGTTCAGTTCGAGTACATAGAATTGAATTGCTCGATTAAACTTCAATTTAGACGAAGCATAGGTTCAAAACTGATGTCCGAGAGTTAACGAATGATTTAAATGTCTAAAATGAGCATATCGGGTGCAAGGTGGTCGCCGGAGGAGTCGCCGGAGGACAGGGAGGCCGACGGTGGGGGAAGGGGTTTGGTTTGGGAAAGTTACACCTTTGGTCCCTGTGGTTTTTGGAAGTTATTATTTTATGTTGAAAACTTTTAAATTAAGTTTTAAAAATTACAAAATTGGCCCCAAAATAAAAAGTTTATAAAAAAATAATAATCTATTAATTAATTAAAATTAAATCTAATTCTCATTACAACTTATAAACTTATATAAATTTATAAGTTTTGTAAAAACTTTGATATATAATTATTCTCTCCATGTTAGAACTCATAAATGACAATTATTTGTAAATTTATAACACTTTATTTTATGGATTATAAAATTATTATAACTTGTTTAATGGTTTAATAAATTAAAATTAAAAAATCATTTTTTTATGTTGGTTACATTTATAATCCTATGATACATTAGAATAAATAAGTTTAATAAAGAAATTTATATCATATGAAAATTCAAAATGAATTCCGGTTCGGATTATAATTGAAAAGTGACGGATGTTACAAGTAAGGTATGTTTTTTCCAATTAGACACACCATTATGTTGTGTCGTTTGGGGTGAGATGTGAAATAATCCACGGTTTTAAGAATGTTGATTGAAGTCGTATCCAAGATATCTTCACCTCGATCCAAGCACATGACTTTTATATTATTGTCGTTCTGGTTTTATACTTCACTTTGAAACATTTTAAAACCTCAAAAACTTCTTGTTTGTGTTTCAAAAACTAAACATAACCATATCTGCTAAAGTCATCAACAATATAAAGGAGCTCTATAGCCAACATGTAATACCAAATCACATTACTTTACTCTCCAGCTTTTTTTTAGTTCTTGCAAATCATTACAATCACGAGTACTGCACCTAATGTCAAATACCCAT